>JASVER010000043.1:4013621-4037118 GCA_030449065.1 Oceanodroma leucorhoa
CCAGGAAAAAAAGAATTAGAAAAAAAAAAAAAAAAAAAAAACACACCAACAACAACAACACAAAAAACCCACACCACAACAACAACCACCAAAAAACCAACCAAACAAAAAACAACAACAACATTACCAGACTCAGCACAAACTCCAGGGAAACCGCAAGCTGAAAGAGCCTTCCTGTTTGACAAAGAACCACTGACAGCTACTTTCTAAGTCAGATGTTGGATTTTCCTAGAGGTTCTTCTGCACCTGCCTTACGGCAGTATCATCTAAACCACTAGATCCCAAAATGAGGCTTCACTCCACATCACTTACAGCCTGCAAAGCCTTTGAAGTCCTATTAATTGTGGATATCATATTGTATCCATCAAACTGAGACTCTGTACTGCTAATTAATTGCACTGCRTGACCAGAACCTGAAGAACAAGCCATTGAGTGCCCTCCATGAACAAGATGTTGGAAAACTCTGTCTATACGAGTTTTTTAGCTCACCTCGGAAAAAGTAGGCTATAGGACAGTGCTTAAATAYCTTGCACTAGTCTCTTCCTCACAGCTGTTCACTGACGGAGAATATAAAAAGATACTTTTCTTCAAAAAGAGTAAATTCAAAGCCACACTTCAAATTATTTCAAAGAAATACTGCTTTTACCAACACTTGTAGTATGATTTTATAGACAAAACCTCAAAGGAGACCCAACTTTTGCAGTCTGTTAAAGACACCCCTGAAAGTGAGGTCCCTTGACGTTTAAAGTTCAGAACACAAAATATTGATGCAGTAGAAGTCACTATCCAATTCTGAAACTAGACAATTGCAGAGAATGACTYATATGTAAAAAAGCTAGAGTTTCCTTTTTCACATTTGAAGTTTGTTATTATGAGTCTTCCATGATACAATGCCAAGACTGTTAAGTGCTGTTGGATGATAACATTTTATTATACAAGCTTGAACATACAGATATAGGAGAGAATAAAAATTCCAACAGAATACATGCAGAGTTCTTCATCAAAATCTAAGCAGTCATAATAAAGGGCAAAAGGTCTCCCTCAGAAACCTAAGCAGCTAATTCTGCAGATCCTCTGTAAGATCATTTACTAAGAGACAGCYTTCAGCTTTAAGGGCTTGTCTGTATTTTTGTCCATGTATTTGGATAGAAGTTGTTACCAAACCAACACAGAATGCCTGCCAAACATCCACACAAATTACTCCTAGTAAACTAAATGTGTACCCTGCTTGCGACTTGAATACAGACAGGCAAGGAAACTTTTTTTTATGGTGTAGATATAGGACTTTTACAGAGGTAAGGCAGTAATAATACTTCCTCTGCCCTACCCAAAACTTTTCTCAAGGTGTTAAAAAATAAAAAAAATTTAGTTACCGTCTTTTGCAGGTACAGTTTTTCCCCTGTTAGCAGCCATAAAGTTGGTTTCAGAAGCACTGTCTTTTTTTGCCATATTTAGGCCTATAAAAAGAATATATACAATTAAATACACACATCCTAATAATGAACAATAATTTTACAGGAGAGTCATGTACAAAAACAATCTGACAGATTTGCAGACTAGTGGATGCATGGATAAAATGGATAAAACTGTACAGTTCCTTAGACTCTTGATAAATGGGTAAAACAAGACTGCAGAATTGTTTTGATGGATAAGCACAGATGTTAAAGCCCTTAACACATTAAAACAGTCCAAACTATCTTGCCAAACAAGAAACAAATTGTCTGCAAAATATTAATGTTTATATTGAAGGAGTTTTACTTAAATCTTTCAAACATTTACATCTATTATATACACAACATTCACTTTTATAGTACTTAACGTATACTATTCACTAGTATTAATTTCACAATTTCTGCATTAAAGATTACATATAAAAGTTTTGAGAGAAAGATGAGACCAAATCTTCATTCAGTCTACAAATAGTGAAGTATGCCAATATGATTTTTAAGAGCCTCTTAGAGCAGCAGTGTTGTGATATGCATATGAACTAGTATTGCCACATGAGTTATCATTTCTGAACAGTCATTTTACATTTCTGACAGTTTCCTACCCTAACTCAATGAAGAACAATATTATCTATGATTTATCCCCTCCCTGTCATGAAAGAAAAACCACATCTTTTTTATGCTGCAGGGACTGAACTAGTTTGCAAATGTACTGTGTTTTCCACAATTTTATGGTTTAGCCATTAAGGCATCAGATCAAAAAGACTAGTGTTTGTGACTGATAACACATTTCTCAATTTGATCACAGTAATCCTTTTTCTAAAAACTTGAAAAATACCTATTATCATCAATCTGATGGATTATTCAAATCCAGTAGAAGCAAATCAAATTTGAAAATCTCTATACAATATTATATTTTGCTTTGCAGCTTATAGCCATATCTACAAAAAGCATATTAATTTTTCTTGGATCATTACAAACCAGTGTATTGCAGGAAGGAAGTTTAAGGGAAAGAAATGTAATCTGGTGATGCACGTAAACACGGCAAAACAAAGTTCTGCCTCTGCAGCTTTATCCTCCCACTCCAGCCAGTGAATCAGCCAGGCACGTTAATTCTAATGGACCTTTCAACGCAAGAACATCTTACAAACGTCAGCTTCCAGATTACTGTTAGTGAATGTAAGCTCTGCCAGGCAGATGATGCATAACTCACTCTGATTTTACCTAAAGCAAGTATCAAATGTGTAAAATTTACAAAGATAAAAATGCACCTTTATGACAGAAAAGATGGTTTATGACTAAACTATCTGGAACACACTGTCTGTGACAAAGGAAACAGTCCTTTCCATTATAGTTTAATGAGTTATAAACAGTTCACAACAAACTGAATCAAACATTGAAAAATATTTAACAGAAAAAGTCAGCTTAGATCTGCTCCTGAGCAATACTCCTAACAAACCGATTATTCYGAGAAGCTTTTTTTGCAGGATGTCTATTTATAAATAGCTTAAATCTTGTGTCAATTGTAAAKACACATAATTAAGGCTTACTTCCCCCTCAATCTATGTAGAGAAGAGTTACATAAATCATCCAAAATGCTGCCAGAATGCMTCTCTTCTACCAGCCTGGCACATTGTTTCTATACTCTGCATATTACCGGTAAAGAGTGGAGTGTTTTAGGGTGCTTGACTAAATCTAATGAGAAYGTATGCATATCTTCCATCCCTTAAGCTGTGCTGCCTTAATATGAGTCACCTAAACAGGGTTCGAAAGGCAAAAGAAATGTTAATGTAATATATTTAATGATGTTATTATGTAGCCAGCCAGACACAGGGCCAGATTATGCATGGTGGGCACTGTACACAGCAGGGAAGAGTCTGTACTCCAAATACCTTGGAACCTAAACAGACAGAAAAGATGCATCATTCTTACTTCCCGAGGAGGGAACTTACACAGAAGGATTAAGTAATTTGAATAAACTACTAAAAAACTAAGCCAGAGCCAGGGACTGAGCCTGTAACTCCAATCAGTAGACCGAGGCCRTATTACAAGGACATCCTTTCTCTTCTAATTTGCCTCTGGTTTTACTGAGATAACTTAATGAGCAGATAAAACACAATCAGTTAAATAGTTCCTTGATCATTTTGCCAGAAAATAAATTAAATGTCTTCAATTTCTATACATAAAGTTGTGTATAGATTAGTTTCTAGATTTTCACTGATTTCAGTGAGCTGTTTCAAGTTACCYAGGAAGATCTTAGTAAATGAAATCATGTTCAATTTAGACTGATTTAACTGATATCACAGCCAACCAGAAATTACTTTAAAGGCTCAAGAATAAATGTTGTGGTGAAMTTTTTTTTTTTTAACAGAGTATGTAAGACCTCTATTAATACGTCAGATGACTATAATCACTAAGCAACTACACACAACATTCTTCCAGTACTAGTTTAAAGGCTACTGAACTTCTTATAATGAGAACATGTAGTTAATAAATATCACCTTCTCATCCCAAGGGATGAACTAATTCCGAACAAGTATTTTAATACCAAGATTTACATGATTGGTGCTAATTCTTGAAGATTAGTATCTCAATCCTGTCTCAACATACAAGAAAATACTCACCAGAATTCACTTTGGAAGTTATGTGCGTCACATCTATTTTCTTGGATTTGACCAAAGGTGAAGATCGCATGGAAGAACTTCGTACAGAACTTTTTTTGTGATCAGAAGCCTTGCTTATTTTAGAAAGAGGTGCAAAGATACCTGGAGAGAAAATTGTATGTGCCAAAAAAGAACCAGGAGTAATATTAATGAAACAAAACTTTCTGGCTACTATCTCTTACATCAATTAATTTAGGTTTTTTTTTCAGCCACGATCGTGGCTTGCTATGCTGTCAAAGCATTTGTTAGGGTAAGGAGGACTAGCTCAAAAGAACAGTGAAACCAAAAGGCTTATCAAGCAACTTGAACAGAGTAATTCAGGAAGTCAGTAAAACTATCGATTAGAATCTTTGTCCTAATGGTAACATTCAGTCTCCACTGTTACAAAAAGCAAGACACTGTGTATCATGACTGCCCATGAAATATCAATTAAAGTACCTCAAGCTGGAAGTTAGAAAACAACTACAGGCATGAATCTCTTAAAAAGGAAGGCAAAGCAGGTAAAGAAACACGGCCATTATTGTTACAACACAAACAAATAGCTTCAACAATACATGTGGAAAAAACAGGAAAGACTATTATCTCACATTTTCAAGGAAATAACCAGAAATAACCAGAAATTTTGACTGGTTGGTTGTTTCAGTGGTTTTGYAAACAGTTGCAGCCAAAACACTAGGAACAGTTAAAAGAATCGATAAAACAAACAAACAAAGCACTAAAAAGAAAAGCAACAGAATTTKTTATCTGTTTTTATTCTCCCAAAAGGGTCATATCTTCCAACACTTTTTTTAAAATTCAGGTTTCAAAAAAATGTAAGAAAAAATTAAAGGTTATACCACGTTTCGGTGCACACTTGAAGTACTGGACTTTTCCAACACTTCCATTGTTCTTCCCTTCTGGTTCATCCAGCTCTACGCCAGCCCACTGGCCACTGGCAAATTCCGTTGTGCCACAAAATCTTAACGTACCAACCTAAAGCAAAAAGCATCACCACAGAATGACTTTGTTAAACAAGTATTGTTTACGAGAAGGTAGTATAGATTACGAAGGAGACAGCAAGTCATCTCCAAGCTTTTGATCAGAACAGAGAAATACAAACATAACAATATCCCTTGATTTTTGACATTCCTATCTTTCAATGCCAGCCAATGCATTTTCCAAAATGTATTAGTCTTTCTGCGTATGGTTTTGTATTAAACAAAAGCAGTRGCTATTGACAGATCTCATAACACACAAGAATTAGACAGTAAGCACCACTGTACAATACAACTCAAGTCAGCAAGGTACAGGAGTATATGCCTAATGAGAAGTTTTACTTTCAGTGTCTTCCACACCAATAGTTCCAGAATCATGGCTAGATATCTTGCTGAATTGGAGATTCCATGGAAATACTAGATAAAAAAAWTCTATAAATACATCTGTGTGTATATAAATATGTATATATATAAGTGTATATATATTTTTATATATATTGCAAAGGTTAAAAAGTAAACTTCAGAGCATAAGAATTTTTTCCAAAGAAAAAATTAAGTCTTTTATTCCCCTCCTTATGATTAAACAAAATTCTAAAAGCCAGCAGATGTTATAACACTTTTTTGCTGTTTCAATATATACTAGGTAGACTCTGAACAGATAAGTATACCAAGAATATCAAGACAGACCAGTCCTGCTGGTGGACCTCAGTTTCCACAAATATACATTATAAGCTCACACACTTCAACCGAACGAGGGAGGAATAACTAACAGAGATGCATTTAACACTGATTTAAATACATTTTTATATTTGATTTTTAAATTAGTTTTAGTAAGAAAAACCTTTGATCTTTCAGTTGCTCAGTTTTCATTATCTCATGGGACCTTACTACTATTAGTTCATTTTATACTATGACTTCACTGTCTAATCCAGGCCTCAGAGAGTAAAYAGACAGAAACCATTTTTTTTCTTTACTATAAAACCTTCCAGCTACTCTTTCTTAATATTCTATAAAGAAATAAATGTGACCCAGAGCCTGTTCTTCTTTTACTCTGAAGATCTCCTTTAAACTTGATTGTTACAGGCAGGTACATCATACTAATCTAGACCCAGACTCTTTAGCTACCAACCCAGAGATCAAATTCAGCCAGAGAAAGCTTGGCCAAGCAGCCCAACAGATTCCTCCACTCTCCAGGCACCAGCCAAAGGGCACTTACCGAGCAGAGGGAAGGCACCAGCATCTTAAACTGGAGATGGAGATGGCAAAACTGAGGCTCCAATTTTGCACAAGCCCTAGGACTYGTGCAGGCAAGGAGCAGAGGACATCTCGCACATGAGACACATGGCAGGAACAGGAGAAAAGTTTTCTTCCGGCTACTGGTTTCCCTGCACTCACATTTCATTGAGTGCCCATTCAGATAACACACAATCTAGCAGAGCATGAGCTGCTGAAGCTGGGGGACCCCAAATCATGTACACATAAACACCTGCTTACGCAGCTTTCTACCCTGTAAGACAAGTAGAATGGCCGCTGCAGTAGGAATCAAGAGAGGAATCCATTTTCCCTCTGGCATCTACTGTGCTTGGCCTTCAAGCTTCATTAAAGCTGATGTGTTCGGAGACCGCAAAAACAGGAAAGAGAACAGGAATCCATCAACACTGCTCGTAAAAATGCTGCCATTYCAGTGCCCTCGTCCCAGCTTCCGTATTCCGGAAATGAGAACTGATCCAAGAGGAGGTTAAGAATTGGGCACCATTTTCATCATCTTGTTCTCACTTTTGCTCCACCCTGCACACATTTATGAGTATCAAGGGAGAGGGGAAGACAGGGCTGAGATCAACTTCTCCATTCAGACAAATGGAGAAAGTGCGTGGGAAACGATGTGGGAGTAATGCAGAACAGCTCCTCGCACACAAAGGGAGGAAGGGAGGAAAGCAGATGTGGAAAAGGAAGACCAAAAAGCACAATCACATTCCTCCTTCCCACCTGCCGTATGACAGCTTTGGGTCCCTTAGAAAAAGCTAGCTGGAAAGTCCTGCTGGCCTTTGGCAGCAGAAAAACAGCTTCCAACAACTTCTTAAAAAACACTGTAATGGCATACTCAGTAAAAATTAAAAAAAAGTAACCAAGCCCAGGAAGCTTTACCCACACACAGTAAGCACATTACAGTACAAACAGTTCTGTGGGCCTTACTTGGAGGAAAGATACACAAGAGGACTAATTTCTTCCCTTTCTTGCTATAAAGCCTCCATTAACTTGCAGTTACATTATCTCCCTTTGCTTTCACTGTGAAATGGCYTTCTGTAAGAGAAACTTTCATGAACTTCTTACTGTCTTTAAAGAATAAGCAGCTTCCTGTGCGTACTTCGGTTAAAATGCCTTCTGCATAGCTAGTGATTCCTTCACTTTTCCTGACCCAATTTCAAGAATACACCAAATGAAAATGCAGAATGGAAGCTGCTTTGCATTCTCGGTGGAGTTCACTTTAGAACACTTCACTTGTGATAATTATAAATCTGAAGTTATACTAGAAAAATTATTAAAGGTAAGGCTTCTCAAACATAAAATTTTGCTCACAAATGCCTTCAATATTTTCCAGAAAACTATTTGAATCTTTAAAAGAGTTCTAGCACTCTTCAAATCATTTCAGAGCCCTTGCTATCAGAGCAAATAAAAGATATGAATACTAACTGCAGTATCAATGTAACATTTTTCAAATACGTTTTTAAAAATGTGTCTAGAAAGGTAGCTTCTTAATAGCCATTCACATTTGAGCTGGACCAGTATTAGCTACATTCTGATACTTCCACAGAACCATGTAACAACCCCGTTGGCACAGCACTGCTTCAAAGATTTTAGCTGCATTGCACCAGCGAAATTGGGTTACTATAGGCTAAGTAGAATTAAAGTTTTCTTTTACCACCTTCTGGAAACTATCAAGGGTAATTCACGAATGCATACTCATAACTGAAAGCTGGGAAACTCACAAAGTAATCTGTAAATTTTACCATCATTTTGATGTGACACCAAAAATGTTAATAAAAGCTGAGCTGTGCTGATGTACTATAGGAGACTTAAAGAATTGCTTACAGACACAAAATGCAAACTGTGCCTGTCAAAACAGCTTTTCATAGTAGTGACTGTCTTTAATATGTARCTGTTCAGCTTATTACTTTCTGTAACCAGATCCTTACTGTCATCCAGAGTTCACACCTACCAGAAAGTGGTTTAGAYCCTCAAATTTGAGGTATGGCTCCACAGGRGTAAATAAATTGACTGCCCATAAGTTAAGAGGGTAGTATCAGGCTGTTCATCATACCTTCTGTCCTGCAATAACAACACGATCTCCCAGTTTCAGGCCAAGCGATAGAAGCATGGCCTTGCCTGTGATATGATCATAGTTTGGAATCATAGCTTTTGAGATGTCACACGAGAGAGGCACTGCATCCAGCAATATCTGCTTGATTTCTTTTGCACTGGCTGCTGCATCTGCCATTTCCAGTGGCATATCTACTGGATCAGGAACCACATCYGCTGGAATCTGCCCTTTGTCATTCTGTAGAAACATAACATAGCGCAGGATTTAATGTTGTGACAAGATAAACCTGATTAGGCAAAACCATAGAGGTTTATGAATTTCATTAGATATTTTTCCCATAATGTAAGCAACTATAAAAACAGCCAYATTTTCAAAGGAGGATGCCAAAACACCCTTAGATACATAAGCTAGCATTTACAGTGACTTATTTTCAAAACTGCTGTTATCAAAATTTTTAATCTAAAGAACATTATTAGTACTCAGAACACATGGAAAACACACCTGTAYATATCTGTGTACCTGAACACAGATTTAGAAAAGTCAGCAAGAATTCTGGTCAGTAATACCAATACTGTAACGCTAATACGTCCCAAAGAATTTATCTTTACCCAGTGTACAGTTTACTCTTTGGTAAGGCTTATTCCAAATGTAAGATAGAATTTAACTAATATCTATTGCATGCATAGAATACAGAAAATTGATGTCTCATATAAATAGTTGAATAAAGCTGTTCAGGTTTATTTAGATACCGACTATTGCATCAGAGATGAATTAAGGACAGAGTCCTTTATAAACACTTCCCATTCCCAAGAGCAGTGACTGTGATTCCCCGGATGTCCCATGTGACGCTCACCCTAGGCCAGAGTTGTTGGAGTACCAGTTCACCTGGAGTTAACCTTAACTCAAGGCCGGTTGGCCAGACAGCAAGCACACTGTCGGGCTGCCAGGCTGCTACAACGGCAGGTTCTACCTACGCTTTCTTCAGCAAAGGCATTAGTAATGGATCTCCACCTATCTGATAATTTTCATGAAGTCTGTGGAAACATAATTATCTCAGTCTTCCAAATTTGTCTCAGCTGAGCCCCTGGACTCAGAAATTACCAGAAGCTCAGAGAGGGAATGACGCAGAGCAAGTTTGTATTTGCTTTGTTTTCTTAAAAAACAGACTAAAAGCTCAACCTTTCCTGGGCCCCCTATAAATCTCCCTGGTTCAACCCTAGAAAACTATAATCCTTACTCAGCATTATATGAGGACAACATATGCTGTCCTCATATAAGCAAACTCTACACACTGCCTCTGGTCAGAACTTCATTGTCAGACCGAAGAATTAAACACCTACCTTAAAAATCTACAGTCATTCTGTAAGTAAAAGGTCAGCCCCATTCAAGTCATAGTACCTTAAAAACAGGATATAGCAGGGAGTTTGTTTTGAGATTTTAGTCATCACATTAGYGATTGTTTCGGTGAGATCAGTCCCGCAATTCAGCCCACCAGGTGCCCTGCAAATTTTCACGTCAACACAAGGTAGGGGGCAGAGCAGAGGCAAGAAGGCGAAAGTGGGCACAGTGGCACAGGACTGCTTTTCTCMAGGGCAGAGCCACCTTTTGCCAGTTCAGAATGCTTGTGCAACTACAAAGCAGTATTGCCTGTGACAACAGACTCTTAAACATACAGCTGCCACAGAATTTGAAACATGTACATGCACACCAAATAACAAGACAAAAAAGAAAAACAGCGTTTTTAAAGAGATCTAGACTGAATATCATGAAAAACTGTATGAACAATAATGCTCCAGAAGATTTCACACCACCAGTGATATACAAAATAATGACTTTTGAGTACCCTTAAAACAATTATAATTTCTCATTAAAAAAAAAAAACTAAATTTGAAAATGGAGAACTGAGATACTGCCCATGCTAAAAAAACAAAACAAAACAAAAAACCCAAAACCAAACAAACAAAAAAAAACAACCAAAAAACCCACAAAAAAACAATAAAACCCAAAGATTTGTGGTTAGACACATATAGCAGCACTTTACACTATAACTCAGGCCTATTATTTGGTTAGTAAGCAGAGCAGTTAATGTTTCTTCATTATCAGTTACTTATGCTAAGACTAAGTTTACTGCTAAGCAATACACTGYATTTCTGGAGGTCACAGATTACACTCCTGTATTTCTGAAAAGACCCACCACTGCCATGACAACTGTTGCAAGACACAAAGGAGTATTAACAAATGAAAGTTCAAGCAACAAATAGAAGAACATCGTGAAAGCTATTTGAACTAATGAACTAGACTGTRACACAAAAACACAAACTTCAACACACAAGTATAACAAAGCATACAAAATCATCCACCACGAGCTATAAATAATTTTTCTGAGGCACTATCACTCCATGCAACACATTTTTAGCTAAYCAAAATCCTGGACAGACTGTTGAATTTTTCCAGGTACTTTTTTCACCTTTTGGTGAATCTACAACCTAACTCCTTACCCTAAAGGCAGGATTTGCTCCATGTTCCAGTAAACACTTGACAGCTCCTGTACATAGGTTAAATGCAGCAATATGCAAAGCTGTTCCAAAATCAAAGTCACTACAGGTGGCATCCACATCTGCAATTAAACATCACATGTGAGGTATGTAAGTCCATTACATGAACATTTCACCCTACAGATTCCTTGAGAGGACATTCATTTTTACAGTTTATGTTAACATTTATACAGAGACACCATTATTTATGTACCAAATGCATATGAGAAGTAATTCTATATAGAATATCAGCCTTATCTGCATCTGTTTATTCATAGCATGAACCAATCTGGAAGATGAGCATTTACTTTCATTCATTTTATAATACTGGTGACTTAACTGCAAAATTGTTGCTATTCAGGATGCCCAATCTACTGTGCTAAGATTAACAAGTTAGTAACTTTAGGTTTGTGYGTAAATTAATGTTTCAGAAATATTTATATTTTATTTGTTAAAATGAGATGCATCTTCAACCAGKTGTTTTCCTTTGTGAGCAGGTAGTGGGGCAAGGGAAAACTGATTATACCTCTGCTTTACCTTGATTCAATTACTAATAGCCAAGAATGAAGTAAGAGCTAGTGGTTTTTATAATTTCATTGTTTTCAAAGAATTGCACTCTGAAAGGTCTTGCATTGATAGTTTGGAAAATGGAGCACTGCATTTGACTAAAAGAGATTTAGCATAATATGTATTTCYGTCAATTGTTCCCGATATCTGCTATGAAGTTACTACTGTTCTAGAAGATTGGAGTTTTAATGTCTATTTAGTCTTTGGCTCCTCTCCTAAACTATACAAGAGAGATGTCAGTTTGAGTCAATTATTATATCACTGTTAATTAAAAATGCCAGCTGATTTAATACACAAACCAAAAGCCAACAAGTATTAGCAATAAYGTTCCAATTTGAAATACTGATGAGGAACATAAAACTTTCCACCTCAGGGCTGTACMRTYTCCTAGTATTTTCCAGTATCAGTCRCTGTCYCAAAAACCACTAGCCCTTCTCACAATGTGATAAACAAAGTATATCCCCACTGTATCAACATCCTTATGTGGTTATACTAAATTAATATTTTGAGGGCAAATAAAACATCAACATATATAGAAGATATATAAATATATATCTGTATAGATATGTCAACTTTATACATACTAATAAAGATTGACTGAATTTTATAACAATCAAAAATAACAAATTTGGGATCAAATTTTAACACTTTTACAATTGCACTAATATGAATACAAACTTAGCTATTGTAAATTTAATTGGCACAYGCATGAAAAAAGACTGCATTCACATGACGCAATCATAACGACAGCTATGTATGCAGATGTACATTTTATATATCAAATGTCAAAAGACCATTACCAGTTTAAAACTGAGTAGAAGCTGTGTAGTTGTATACAACCACTGAAACTTCCATGTTTAATAAGGCCATCAAGTAAGTATTTTCTGCGCACGCAGGAACCAATCTGCAGAAATACTGTTCTGTAACGTCAGCTACTGAGTCAGCAACAGTTGCATGTACTTTTTAAAAAAGTAACTGACATGTAGATTTTTTTTTTTTTTTTAATTAGACTACTGTGACTTCCTCAGACTTAAAAGCTTCATGCCTGCAGTTTTTAAACACTGTTTTCTTACAGCTTTGTTCTAGGTCTAAGTTGGCATAGTACAGGTGACAAAAAGAAACACATATATATCAAATGTTACCCAGTAACTACCCCCAAACTATCTAGGGGAAATTAATATGCAGCAATGGTCTGTCATTAGCAACCCATACAGGTTACAGTCATTGTCTAATGGTACCAAACAACATTTCTAATTCTTAAGCCTTTATCAATTTTTATATTTAAAACCTCTAAAAATCTAAGATCAAACTAGCTCTCTGTTCTAACAATTGAGGAGTAAATCTGTATAAAGAATTTAACCACAGAGTGTCATAAAGGAAGTAGTTTAGCAGTAAATCAAAAGGAAACATCTGTGRTACTGGCTGTTTCACAATGGGTGTCTCAGAGTCAGTATACCACTGTCTTGAAAAGTTATTTATACATTAACAACCATTTTTTCTCCAGTTCAGTATGGATCCATCCAAGGCATATCTGCCTTCAATGTACGTCCTCCCTTCTCTGCAAACTGCCTGATGAAGTATGGAGCTAGATTATTCTTTCTATTAATTCAGACCATCCATTGTTTTCATGTCACAGGGCAAATAATTTTATACATTTTCTGAGATAAAAAAAAATCATCTGCTTATCCAAGAGTTGCCAACTGCCAAGGCATTTAACCAGAGTGGTTTCCTTGGAAATCTGAGCAAATTCCCACCCCTTCCGTAGGCACTGCACAGGAGGAGATGAGAACACCAAATGCAAATGAGGTCTGAAACAAGACCTAATCTGCTGATGCAAATTATGGAGACCAGACTATTGAAATGCGATGTAGACTTAGCTACTGTGCAGTCTTATTTTGTCTTTTRTTACCAACCTACACTTGTTACCTCTTAAGCATGTCATACAATAACACCACTGTTTAACAATCACCTCCATGATGATTCAAGATGTGGTAAGCAAGCCCTGTGTACTCCAAAAATCTATCAGCTTTTCAGAATTTTGAGACAGACTCTTTAGCTACAACTAGCTAAAAAAGGGCATTAATAATTTTGCAAAATGGCAAAATCAGAAGGATATTCAGTACAACAAATTAACATTTGTACAATTTTAGTATTAAAATTGCTACTGGTTTTAACATCCTGACCAAACTAGGAACAAATAGTTCTGGTTCAGAACCATTTCTGTATTTCCATTTGCATTAGTATAAATAGGGCTCCCATTACCAATCCTTCAYATTATCACTCCAAAAGGTATTATCTATTTATGCCAAACACTRAAGTCAAACTGTTGCTTACACGTGACCTTCTAGATAGCAGAGAAGTGGGAAAAATGAGCATGTCAAAGTTGCTTCAGTCACTAGTTTGCCACACAGCGTTGCCAAATCCCCACTTCTCCTTTACCCTTCTCCCAGCATTTCAAACACACTTCTCAATGTTTAAGGAATCATAAAAATCCTAAGAATTTACCAGAATAGTTACGTCTTTAGTTTTCTGCAATACATTCTCTTAGTCCTCAACAACTTAGAATTAACCTGTTTGCTTTCCATTCTGTTAGATATAAAGTTCAAGTTTAAAAACCAGCAATGGAATCAGTGCATTAAACCACAAAAAAATAGGTTAAGAGAAAAATGAACCAATGAGGCTGACTAAAAGAATAAGAAATTAGAAATTATTTKTGTATAATGGATAAACCAACCCCACACTTAAAGACCACTACACACCAGCTCAGCGTCAACAGAGTAACAAAATACGGAGAACTACATGAAACAAAAGTAACAGTGCCTACCTTTTGGCTTTGCATTTTTCAAAATAACACTAATAAGTTCTGGAACATCAAAGTAGGCAGCATAATGCAAGGCATTCATATTTGTCCAGCGGCTGCGTAAACTGCTATCAGCACCCAAATCAATAAGCTGCGTCGCAAATTTTACAGCGGTTTCAACATCACCTGCACGGTAAATTTTGTAAAATATGCATTAGAGATTTATTTGACCTCAGAAAACATGTGCATGCTTACGTWTAACACATAATGCACGTTAAACCCTTAAAGCTTACAACAGAACAATTACTRTGTCTTTCTCTTTAGGATTAGGATGCAGAAATCTTTGCCTTTTATCATAAAGGCCTAAAATCTCTACTATAGAATATAATAACACTAGCTGTAAATATGTAAATAATGTGTCACCCATCAAAACCAGGGATTTTAGTATCTGATAGAAGAAAAAAAAATTACACGCCACAATGCTGAAGTTTATKTTAAAAGATCTGCCAACACCAGAAAAGCTAACCTATGCCAGACCTCACTCACAAACTTAGTTCAAACTCAGCGGAGAACTGGGTTCCGGTCAATAAAAAAGTAGCACAACGTAGAAAAGCTAATAGGGGTGTTCAGAGTTAAATATGCTCTTATTTCTGGTACTTATGATCATAATAATGCAAAGATAATTGTTTTCTTCTGACATGATCAGGGTGAAAGAAGAAAAAAGAACAGCCAGTCACCTAAATGTTCTAGTAAGAAAACTTTTGATAGCTTAGTTTGCAGTTTGTACCTCAGTCTGAAACAGCCTTTGCTACATTAAATATATGTTTAAGGTGGTACTATTTTTTGCAACTCCTATGCCACTAACTCAACTTACTCCCAACTGCCACAGCCATAACTGCGCTACAGTTCCGTATCTTCCTTTCTGATGGCCACTAGAATAGGCAAAACCAAGACCCCCCCCCAAAATCTACTGCAAGGAAAAATTCTGTAACAGTCAGTGGGATTAACCTTTGTAAATTAATTAGGTTTTTACACCTGTAATGATGTTTCTTTACTCACCAATACCATGAGCCCCTGATTTGCAAGTGTAATGCAAGAGAGTCATATCAGTCAGTCCATCTCTGTCATTCACATTGCAACCCCTTTTAATGATCTGAGAGACAAGTGGAAAACAAGCACATTTTAGCTCTGGCATATCTCTGACATCAGTATTATTTAGTAAGTTATTTCAGATATATTGACTCCTGGATTCATTTCAATGGCTAATAACAAAGCAGCCTGCCAGAATAGACTGTAACTGCAGAACTGAGCAACATGCACAAATGTAATAAATAATATTATATGAATATCATTAACCTTCACCAYTTACTGATTTTAAAGTTTCTTTATGTTATTACTTCTAACATACATTTCACATGCTGAAAAGTTAAGTGCTTAACTGAACAATAGGAAAATGACATCATTTATGAAGTCTCTCCCCTTGTTCTTTGAYCTCTCAACAATCCCTCTTTCCCCCCAAAAACAAAGCCTCCAGTTATATTACGGTAGGAAGAATCTTTACTATACTTCCCCAYCTGTCTAGAAAAGCCTGTAATCCAGAAGAAGGAAAATAAGAAATTAGGATGGAATTACTAGAAACAAGGTGTCTTCTGAAAGCAGCCTATTGCAGGTTGCAAAGAGATTTCAGTTCCTAACTCATTTTGTGCCTTGGAAACATTGCCCTYAAGGTCAGACTTCACTGTAACTTCATATATTGGAGTTTATGACCACAGCTAAGTAGAAAACTGAAACACCAAGGTGAAGGGTTTCTAAACAACTGCTTTGAGAAGAAACATGTTTTCTACCATCTATCCAAATGTACTGAATTTTTACCCATCATCTTTCTCTTTCCAAATGAAAGCTGACAACATGTGGAATACAAGGCACTGATCAGTAACTACTTGTTAAAAGGCAGAAACTGTATCTGCATTTATGWTTAGTTCTGCTTCTGAACGAACTTTTTTTATTCGTTGTCAACATAGTATTTCCTTAACACTGAAAGYATTCAAGGATCTTCATTTATACCTCACCTCATTCCCAATAACATCAATATTCTGCTGGACCTGTGGAACCCACTGCCTTAAGATAGCAAACAATTCAGAAACTGATGTTTTGGGGTTGAAAAGTATTTCTTGGCATGCCACATCATTGGGGTCGAAGAAGGAAAACTCTGTTAAAAAAAAGGAATCATTAGGTACAATTATAAGTTTTAACATGCATCTAGTTTTTCAAACTCGGAGGCAAAGAACAGCAGAGAGAGTCACTTCACTACTAATCACACTGGAAAATCAGAATGTTGAATTAATCTAGAAAATTTTCTTTAATATCTGTTTTTTCCTCTAATACTAAGGTCGTGCTTATACTTCTGAAAAAGTTTTGAATCAGCCACCAATACAATGGTACTGCAAGACTGATTTTAAGTTTAGGCAAGGACTAACAGAAATGTGCAGCGATTATGCTAATAAGGGTTTACTCTCGCKTCAAGCTAGCCAATGACTGCTGATTCTAAGCTACTCCCAAGCACAGACAAGCCTCTTGATCTCTCAGTGATTAAATGCGTACATGATTTCTCTATATGCTACAAAACATGTGTCATCTTCTTCCATCGCAATTTACATAACACATACTAAAATATAAACACATGCACAAATCAGGAAGGCATTCTATGGCCTCCATTATTTTCAGATATTTCATGAATGCATCAATCCCAGCTGGTGGCAGCTGCAGGTAACAAACACCTTTAAAAATTAAGCCACCAAACCAAGATCAGAAAAAAGATATATTTTTAAAATTTTAAGCTTCATGTTGCTTCAGGCAACCCRAAGTACAGGTGTAAAAACAACCTTATTATTAAAGTATGATATTTCATGTTACTTACAGCTGTATGTATGTGCATGTATATACACATAGTGTATTTTAAATTTGTGGAATTTCTTCCAACTCTGGAAAATTATATGAAAGTATCTGGATAGCAGTGGCTATTAGGAGAGGGAATGGAAGCAGAACCTACTGTCATCAGCAAATGACTGAATCATGGAAAACACTGAACTTTTACCCCCACTGCAGCTATCAGGGAGTTGCTTTTTAAAAAGGTTTCAAATAAATGTACAATGCCAGCTTGCATCAATCGCAGATACAAGGCTCTCAGAACAGACATACAGGTTAAGTAAAATAGAGCATCAGCCATCTGGGTGTATGACATGGTATAAACTACCTCTGGATGTATCATCATAGCCTTTCCTCAAAAAGAGCATACCACGCTTCTAGATTGGATTAACAGATAAAAGCACATACGGAGCTCGCTTCCTGGCTACCTAGAGTTCCTCTAACTGCATTGCCTTGATTCAATAAGAATGCAAAAGGAGGAAAACTTCACTAATAGCATGAATTTAGCATGAGATTTTATTTGCACCTAGCATACAGAAAAAAGCAAATTACTTATCTCCCAGCACTACACAAAGTGTGCTTCATACCTAGACCCCATGCATTGACACAGATCTACTGATTTATCCACTAATATTTAACTTCYGCATAAACCACAGTTGATGTATTGCTGAAAGCTATGAAGTAAATAGAAAACGAGCCAACAAGATCAATGATCTCACACAACATGCATAATTTTACTCTACCAGGAAGATTTCTAGCTACGAACCTGAACCAAATTATATATCAGAAATCAACTCTAATAGACTGCTACAATCAGCATGCTAGGATAAAAACCTGAGAATATATTAAGTATTAATAACCACCATCATAAGTGCTTAATAGATGGTCAGCTGTAGTGTTTGCAAACCAAAGAAACATTACAGAAAATCTGTTAAAACAAAAAGTTCCATGAAAGGATGACAATGGCGTCTAGATACTTTAAAACATTACTTTCTCCACCTCTATCTTTCCCACACATTGATTACAGTGTTCAGCTGTATTAAGGAAAAATAAATGCACTTAATGTAATGACCAAGAATCTTTGTCTGTTGTGGTTTAACCTTCTTTACCCAGATTCAGAAATATTACTGTTACACAGGTGACAGCGACCTCCTATAAAAGGGTTTTTTTTTATTCAATGAGTAGGCATAGTCTGAGTAGGACAGATAGTAGTGATATTGTAGTGTTATTAGAAGATACCACAATACAACAATGTTTAAAGAAGGATGAACAGAAAATTTTTCTAAGGGATAAGAAAGCAGAATGGAATAAATCATGACAGTACTTAGAGTAGAATGGAATAAATCATGACAGTACTTAGAGTAGAATAGGACAGACAAGTTATGAGAACAGGGCTAAACCATGTAAAGACACATGTTCATGTACTAAAATATATCGTACGGAACTGTTAAATTTCCAACCTGTGCTAACTCATCAAATGGTTCTCAAGAATGCTGAGTCTGTCAAAGACAGAACATTACATGTATTTATTTTTCCTGAATACAGTTGATTGCTGTAATCAATGCACGGGAAAAAGAGGTGGAGGCAGTAATTTTTAAAGTATATAGATGCTATTAACATCTTCTGCAATATTCAAAGGTATTATAATTGTAGCTATCTATGAAGATCCTTACCTACAGTGACATTTTAATATATCACATATCCTGTTTAAAATGCTATTATAAATTATATATGTGAAGAAAATTCAACATTATTTCAATACTTGCTATAACTTTCTAACGCTTATTTCACAGTCCTTACCACCACAAACATCTACACTTCCAACAGAAATATCCCCCTACAGTCTATTGTTTACATACTGAAAGCACGAGAAAAAGTGTAACTCTAGAGGTTTTAAATGTGATGTAGATGCTTAACTACACTTAATACTGCAATTTTACATCTTAACACAATATCCAGTTCTACACTGAGATGTAAAAAACCTACAAACATCCAACCACACACACACAGAAGAAACAGTAAGAAGGAAAAGATAATTATAATTTAAAATGTATGCAATAAGAAAAATAGAAAAAGCATGGGTCTTCATCTTTCATTTCCTTTAAAAAATAATAGAGAATTCATTTAACAAGCAGTAAACTTTTTCTGAAAAGAAGGAATAAATTAAGAGTTGATAGTTTTTCYTAAAATTTATTATTCAAATTTATTCTCCGCTGATCACAAATTCATTTTCTGTTAAAAGTACATACCACAGTCTGAAGGCATTGGTGCTGCAGCAACAGAAAAAGTAACAGATGTTTCAGAGTTTGGGAATAAGAACCGTTCTCTTTCAATGAGGGAATCTCCTTCTAAGGAAGATTCTGGAAGATCCTCTATGGTCATCTTCCAGAAAGCCACTTTAGRAGGAAAAAAAATTAGTAAATAACCTCATTAGAAATACTTTGGATTAGTTCTATTGTAGTAAGATATGCAATGAGACTAAAATCTTTCCTTTTTGCAAACATAACCTATTACTACCATTACATTCTTACAACCGAATAAAGTTAATTAGTAAAAGCTAGTAGAGTATGGTGTCAAGGATAACCAACTTCTAGTTTTGATTTCATCACTAAACTTGCATGTTATTAATGGAAACCATGGTATTTCTCCCCAGTTTTCCACTTGAGCAGTAATGAAAATAATAATGCTATAATTAGCAACCACACAGTGATGATGAATGGATTAGTGTGTTTCACAGCTTTATGAAAATGTGAAGCATCAGGTACCTGTCCTTATACTCCGCATGCATATTCCTTTCCTTCACCGTGAGCAAGAACGTGTTACCAGCTACCGCTTTCTCCTCTTTTAAAATTCACAGCACTTTAATCTTCCCACACAAAGCTGCAGACAATTCATCACCGAATGATTCACTCCTGGACTCACGATTCCATATCAGCTCCTTTCCCAGCTTCTCCCCTCTATGTTTTAAAATAGCATACTTACCACAGTGTTGTAACCTCCACCCTGGTGTTGTTTCCAGTCAACTTTTCAGGCCTTAGAGCAACCTAGGAGAGAGAAGAAAGATTAAATGGCTGTACAGAGTTATAGTGACATTTTCTAACAACCAGGCCAAGTTACATTCTAGTTACAGTTCACAYGCTAAGATCAGAGGAGACCTGGCTACCACTTGTAAGACATCTACTCGGGCAAATTCAGTAACAAATAACGAAGAACATGATTCTTAATAGAAACCGGCATTATTGCACTATTGGAGACTACATCTCACAGTTGAAAAACTGAAATTCTGCATCTTGAATTTTCATGGTTAAATACTCAGGGTAAAAGCAGCGCTTCTACTAAACAACCTACGTTTTTATTCTGGAGATTGCCATACGGTGCTCTTTACTCAGGAATTTGTTTAGCCTGTTTGCTTGACAGAAAGAATGCGTGGAGCTTCAAGGCATGTTTGTTCTTATTACATTTAATACATACACACGAGTAAACAGAAAAAATAAAAAAAGACGACTTATTTTGGTTTTTGTATCTTACACACAACAAGCTATGTGAATAGATTTATTCTAATATTTCCCCAAACAAATTTGTCACACTACTTGGGAACCTCACATAATCTACATTCGAATATAAAAGGCATTTTAGCAGTGGATTACAGATGCTGATCTTGAAGTAAATAAATTAAAACCTCCTCCTCTTGCACACCATGCACAGTTCACCCTGTCCTCAATTTGGAAAAGAGGTCCACATGAAAAATGCTCATTTTTCTCCAACTAGTTTATTTCCTCAGTCTTATGCAGCTGTACAAATGCATGTGCTGGCACAAAGGGAAGATCAAGAAGGCGGCCACTGGGAAGGGCAGGACTATTTCTTCCCACAGCATTATCAAATTGCATTGGCTTAAGCATTCTTAGATTCAACGAGGCCAAAAATATCACTAATTATTTCAATTATTATTTTCATCCAGTAAGGAAAAGTTAGAGTTTACATTTTGAATGGCTTTATAGTCATCATAAACATGACAGCAACGGCTTTCTTGTATGAGRGACTAGAAAATCTCTTAAGCTGCAAGTCACTAATTAAATCTCTTTTGTAGGGCAACAGTGAAATAAATTTGCTACCTTCTGATATTAGTTCAGAGGCTGTRGCACAACAAAACAAAACAGAGCTATGTAAAACACATGAATCCACAACAGTTTTTCACAGGTAGCACATCAGGCACTCTCACAAAATGCACAAAGGAACAAGTAATATGCATATGAGTATAGAAGAGATGATAGCTGAACCTGTTAAGTTAGAAAAAGACAGGAATTATAAGCTTTTTGCACAGCACTGCCAGTACAACACTAAGGAAACAAAAGAAACACAATGAAAAGTAGCCAGACCTGACKGAGCAGATGGTAACAGGAAGAGGTTAGATTTGTAAGTACAACAACAAAAGTTGCTGGAACTAGAAATCAACAGAGGCATTTGAAAATTAATACAAAAAAGACTGTTTATTGCACACAGAAGAGCAGACCAAACAGAAGAGAATCTGTGCATTTGCAAGTATCCAGGGCATCTTTTACTCTGAGGGGCCAGAGGGGAGAATACAATCTGTCACACGAGTGAAAAGAATTCAGGACACAAACTACCAAAGCAAAGCAGGCAGGGAAACAACCCGTGTTGTTGGGTAGGTGACATGAAGACCCAAGTGCTACAATGCATGCACCGACTCAGCTCCGTAAAGAACGGCTTCACATGTTTACACTAGTGCCAACACCCCCTGACCTAAGCGTGCACATCCTTACACCATGGGATTTTAATTTGGATCTAGAAATATATTACCATGTCACGACACAGTACCGAACCATGCAATATCAAGGCAACAACATGTTCTGCACCCATGACTACCTCCAGAGACTGCTAGCTCAGGTATAAGAACATCACAACCAGTTAACATCACACACGCACACCTGGAAAAGCAAAAGAAAAGCAGAAGGTTGAAAACTATTTCAAAGAAAGGGAAAAGACAAACAGACATCGTCCTCATAATGACTTCTGTTCTGAGCAAAAACACAACTGCCTGAGGTATTAATAATATCCAAGACATACAGACTCAGGTGGGAAGTCCTGGTGAAATGGAATGGAAGGTCTTCCAGAAAAGCAATGATTTCCCTACATTAGTAAGATGAGTTTAGACAGCCAGACAGAAATGGTTAGAGAGATTGAACAAAAGAAAGGACAGAATTTTCCTGTTCACAACATTGCCAAACTACCACTAAATGTAGTTTAGCACAGCAGAGAATATCATACTTACTACGTGCTAGTCATACRTTCTTCTAACTGAATTAAATCTGAAAAAGAAAAATAGAAATATCATTGGAAAAAAAAATAAGGAAACTTGAAGGAGTCATCAGATGCACACACACTTATGCTGTCAAGACTGAAGAGCAACTACAGATTTCCTGATATCCACACATTACAGAGAAGAGCATGGTACCTCCACATATGAAAAAAAAAAAAAAAAGTTATATAATACAGGATGCAACAGGATCCAATTTTTTCATGTACTCCAGATTTTGTAATTTGCCATTTGTGTTAAAGTACAAATACAAAGTTTTCCTGCAAGTACTGTAAAAAACTTGCAAATGCTAAAGCACCTCAAGGGATGAAATACAATTGTGCTAGGGCTTTGATAGCCAAACTTGCCACAAACGTGATGCTATTTTTGACATTAACCATGGACTACTTATCGTGTACTTATATACACTCAAGAGGAAAAATTAAGTTCAGAGAACAAGGCTCTTGCACATATATACTATCTGTTTGCTCCGTAAAATTCGCGGCCCGAGTGGCGGACACGTTACGTGTATATAGGTACGCTCAAGACTGGTTTTTCAACTGGTGTGCTGTTGCAACACGGCACTTCGTTCTGAGGAGCTGGAAGTTTAAGAGAGTTCAGGTTTCAGAGGTGTCCAGGTTGGCTCTGCTCGTTCAAAGCTTCCTCCCCAGCAGAAAGCCGGGCACCGCTCAGAGGCGACCACGGGCCGCTTCTCAGAGTCAGCCCACCGGSAGCCGGGGGAGGGGTTCCCGGCCGCGGCAGCCGCCGCCTCCGCGGGCTGGGGCAGGCGGTAACACCTCACCGAGCCGCGGCTGCCCCGCGAGGGCGCCGCGCCTCCCCGCCCCCCCGCTCCCCACACGGTGCTCCCGCCCCGCCGCCCTGCCCCACGCAACCCCGGCCCGCCGGGCGGACCCACGGCCCCGCCGGACGCGCGAGTGCCCGCAGCCGGGGGGGGG
>JASVER010000043.1:4037436-4235959 GCA_030449065.1 Oceanodroma leucorhoa
CCGGCCTATCGGCGGCCAGCACCGCCCTCCTCGCCCCGCCCCACTCCCCCGGCGGCGCCGCTGCGGCGGGCGGCCGGGGCCTGTCCCCGTCCCGTCAGCGGGCAGCGCGGGGCGGGCTGGGCAGGGCCGGGCGGCTCCTCCGCCCGCAACGCAGGGCGGGGTGGTTCAGGTAGTGCCGGCGCGGTTACGAAAGAGGCAGCGCCGAGGTAAAGGAGGTGCGAGGCAGGCGTCACTGCCGGGGGCGCAGCCTCCAGGTGCTGCTGGTCAGGCTGGGCGGTTCCTAGGGGGAAGCAGGCAGGCAGCTCGCCGCAGCCCCCCTGACCGCGGGAGGCGGCTCTGAGCGCACCCCCTCACGCACGGGCGGGAGACGCCGTTTCGGCCAAGGCGACTGCGAGCCTGCCTTCCTCCTGGGTGGGAGCGGGCCTGGGCACCGGCCAGGGCGGCCCAGGGCGGGGGGTCTGCCGCCTTCACCCGCCGCTCCCGCCCACGGCACCCTGCACCGGCACCGCAGCAGCCACGGCCCTGACCAGCGCTCAGAAATAAAGTCAAGGGAAAATTAAAGGCCGGCGAACRGCAGGTCGGGCAGCTTTGGTCCGTGGGTGAGCAGGGAAATAATGCCGATGCTCCACGCTGCTCACACACCCGAAGGAAAACAGGGATGGAAGGTCAGGCCGGGAGGAGAAGAGGGGGAGCGGAGAGAGGCGGCGGCTGCACAGTGCTTCCGAAGCGAGGATTCCAGGTGCCAAGTTAGTCATGAGTGCTCAACGCCATCAAATGCTTRTGCACCAACAGCTGCGTAAAGGGACTTGCCTAAGGTCACAAGTAATCACTGGTAGATTTAAGCACGGAACTCAGAAATCTGGACAACTTCCCAATTATTTTAGTAACCAGTTGGAGGAACGAAGGTAGCAACTTCCAAGTCGGCTTTTCAGGGGGTGCTTATCCAGTGCTGTAAACCCAATAAGGATCTAAATCCAAAGATCGGTAATCTCTACGAAACCTATGCGGTGGTAAACCCATATTCATACGGCTTGAGCCCAGGCTACTTGGAATTTGACCTCGATAAAAACTCGGACGAGTTCTGCTATATTTTTATGTGGGTCACTATTAAGTAAATGTAACTGATGTTTATAATCAGGTTTTTGTTGTTTTTTTTCCAGTGATAATATTAATTGTGGGGGGGAGGCAGGACAAATAGTGGSAATGACAAGTGGAAATTACCTCAAGTGAAGACCTGGAAAAGTCAAGAGCTGCAAGTGCTCTCAGATCCCAGAGACTTGAAAACTGAAAGAAGTGGAACATGGAGTTGCAGTTGTGATAGTACACGTGATACCAGATGGCTAGAGAAAAGCTAAGATAATTCTTCCATTTCTTAGAAATGTTCCGTACTTTGGAAAAGGCAAAGAAAAATTGTAGTCCAGGACAGTGCAGGCCTGCTGTTTTCACCTCAACGGTACTTTAGGAAAAGAGTTTAAAGTATAACCAAAGACATGGGTGTAAGTGAGATCAAATSTGAGCTTAGTACTGGCAGTTGATGTCTGCCTTTTTTGAGATGCTTGATGTTCTGSGAAAAAGAAAGGTTTTATGGCTGATACTGAATAATGGACTTTAGTGAAGTGCCTGAAATGGAAATTATTAGTCATTCTGGAGAAGGCTAGAATTTAGGAGAACTTCAATGGAGGTAAAGCGCGAGCACAGGGGGAAACAGTATTAAGTAGAGTTGAGTGGAAAGTACTGGTCTGAGGGAGGTTACCAATGACATCCTGGGGTATTATTCTTGGAACTAATCYTTGTTTCATATTCTCCTTTAATGATTTTGGCAGAAAAAACAGCAAACTGATGAGGCAAAAAAAAAAGGGAGGAATTGCTGTTGAAAAGGAATGAACTAATAAGACTGATGTACGGGATCATCATATGGAAGTGACTGAGGAAGAGAAAGATGCGATTGTAGTCGACAGCTACACAATAAGCATTATTACCAATATGATGCAATGGCATAAAAAGCAACCAGTTATCTTAGGATGCGTAACTGGAGAGTTGTGGCAGGAAAGTGTTCATGCCAGCAGGTTCTGCCATCTCCTTGGGAAATTACATGCGGTTCTGACCACCCTTCTTCAGTGAGAGGCAGCTAATCTAGCATGATCAGGGATTATTTGCTAGCACAGTCAAGGAAAAGAACAGTCTATTTTAGGAGGTTACCAGAGCATGGCTTGTTTAATGCAGCAGAATGAAAACTGAGACAGAGGGTATGGCTGCCATCTGCAATAAACCATGGAAAATGGTGTGTGAATTCAAWGGTAATGTTGAATATGAGGATAAAACTGTGTGTGAATACTTCTATGCTAGAAAATGAAAGCAAGCACCTAACAAAGCATCTCAGGTTCTAGAACATCCTTCTGTTTGGAGCAGTAAAGGTRAAAAAACAAACATTTTGGCTCAGAGTGAATCCTGACTTCGTGCTTCAACCGCAAAGGAGACTGGACACCATTGCCTGACAAAACCCCTGCCTGTCCTGACTTCCACCCCTGGGCCCTGCAATGGAAATTAAATAAAAAAAAAAATCTTTAAACCTCATTCTGTACCTTTTCACAATATCTTTTTCAGCCACTCCTACATGCCAGGATATGAGTCTAAATAAAAGTCTGTTCAGCCTATCCTGTCTGACTCATTCAGTGCTGCCATGGGCAGCAAAGTTGCTGAGCACCTGGAGAACTCAAAACAATGGGCTGCAGAAGCTCTGACCGCCCTGGGAGGAAGATGGGGAAACAATGCTTGTGAACAACAAGCCTGTTTTCACCAAAATGTCATTTCACTTCTTGTTTCTTCTCTGGGCAGAAATAGGGCATTACTAACCAGTTCCTTCATCTTCACAAATATACGTGTCAGAGGAAAGGGATCATTTAAATGGCTCTGGAAGACATTGCAGCTTTAAGTAGAGCCACTCTAGAGTGAGGATTAGGGCAGCAGAGAGGTTCTGAATGTAAGCACGCTTACGTACCACTTTCAGTGCGGCTTTGGGACAGCAAGCATGTTCAAAAGACGATGGACACTCCAGGAGCTACCCTCGGAGCTGGGTGTGAAACAAGGGAGCTGCATATCCACCCGCAGTCAGGACATCTCTCTCCTACAAAAAAGGCTACCGGTCATTGTCAGTCTTTCCAGCCCTCCCCATTATTTCCCGAGGGACACGCCACCCTTCCACCCTCCAAGCATCAGCCAGCGCCCCACCATGTAAATTGCCCTCTCCAGTTTCTGCTAGGTGTGCCAACTCCCAGCTCCTCAGATCACATCCACCGCTTCTGGATCCACAGCCTCGAGCCTAGCACTTCATCAAGAGCCACTCGGCTCCTCTCTCATTAGTGCCAAGGCAGTGAAAAATGATCATTTTCTCTCCAGAGTAAATGCCTGCTCCACACGCGCGCGTCAGGTCTCGCGCCGGGACGGCTGCCCCAGCACACCATTCTGCCACGCTGCAGGCTGCCTGCGGGTTTGACGTGGTTTCACACAGCTGTCAGTGCACGCATCGTGGTTTGAGACACTCTGCGAGAGGAAGCCAGGAGGAATGTGTATTTATCTCAGTTTTTAGGGAAACCCTGAGATGCTTTAGGTGAGGGAACCCACTGGGAACTGGAAGCAGCATGAGGCTAAATAGCTGCTCTCTTTTCTATAGCATGCTGGGATATTTTTCAGGAATACAAATCACCTGGACCTCACTTCTAGATCCCAAATCAACACTACCACCTTCCACTAGAAATTACAGAAGCCGCTGCCTGCCTGTTGAATTGCCAGTCCCTCAYCTGACAGAAACTTGCTTTCCTTGAAATTGCTCCACAACCACAAACCTGCTTCCACTTGTGAGAACTGATGTAACCACTGCCTAGGCTAATGGGACTGTCCTCTTTTAATTTTCTACATTTGCATAACTCTGGAAATCTATACTTAAAGCTTTATGCTGTTTCACACAATTCTTGCCCCTAACTCTTACCTTTTGGCAGTCACTGTCTTAACCATTGAAACCAACAGTGAATGTATTAGTTATGACAGATGGCAAGCTTTTAAATACCCATGGATTTCTTAGCAAAGAGAAAGTATAACCAAGTGACCAGAATACACATTCCAAAAATAATRGACAAATGTAAATATATYTGACAAAACTACTGCTGACCTCAAGTGGTGTTAAACTCATACAATTTTTCTYGACTCCTTTGGGTCATCTGAGTGTACCAACAGCCCTKTGCAGGCAAACCTCCAAAACTGACTCTTTTTAATTTTCTACTTATATTTCTTCCTCTGTTAATTCCTTTATGAAGTATTTTTGCTGGAGAAGGAAACTGGTTTCCTACTTGTTTTCAACAACTCTTTTTTCTGTCTTGCTGCTGTTCAAAAAAAAAAAAAAAGGTTCTGCTTTTGCAAAACAAGTTTTTGAAAGCATTGAGTTCATATTTATTGTCTCATGCAATCAGTCTGAAGTAATTTACTTAGAAGTTAGAAATAAAAACAGAGAAGGCATGAGTTGAGCTTCAGACAGACAGTTCTGAAAAGTTTGTCCTTGACCCAGAGTCAATATGAATTTTGTCTTTCACTTGCACCATCACCACTAATAAAGGCTCTGTATAGGCTCACTGGTTTCATTTAATTCTTTGCAACTAGATTTCCTTCAAACCATGATAATCCTATTCCTTACCATTGTCAACAGGTTTCCACAGGGGAAACAGGATGAAGCTTTGCAAGTATTTCTATTAGTGATTACAGAAAGGAGAGAATCTACTCCATCTCCCAGAGCAGTGTCAGCTCTGCAGGAGAAGCTGAAATAAAAAGCAGAAATTTTTTATTTACTTAGTGCAATCTAGGCCAACAATATGAACAGCTCCCTGGTTGTATTCAATTTGCTGATATAAAAGAAGAAAAAGCAGGTTTCTTTCACAGTAAAATAGCTCTTTAAAGTTGTTGTTATCACTCAAGCTCTTCACAATTCCCCAGTGAGCAGAAATTCAGTATCCCCAGAAGTCATCCACAAATACAAAACTTAAATTTTTATAGACCCAATATGAGCATTTATGCACATTCCCCTTTTAAATCCTGCAACCTCTCAAAAGCAGTCCCTCATTATCATTTTTCCTTGTTTCCATAATTTTTAAGCTTATGTTACTGGTTTTACACTGAAATTTCATACAGTTTTTAATCAACTGACTCTTCCTTCATAAGGCCCTTAAATCCATCCCGTGGTTACGGCATTGGTAACACCTCTGAGGTCTGAGTACTGCGCATCTCTGTCCGGGTCCAGGCCCTATTCTTGCCTTTTCTAGGGCACTTACAGTGCCACTTTCAGACTAGTCTTTGAGTTTTATCATCTATCGCACCAACTATGTCTGACGGGGTTTAAAAGTTCTTCGCTTCAGGAGCGCTGCGTGACCAGGCAGCTCCCTCAAAATGAGAATACTGCCAATTTTAACAGTAGGAAGAAAGTATATGAAAGGAAGAGCAAAGGCAATTTACACACAATCCACATGCAAGGGAAAGCCGCCTTTAATCCTTAATTATCTTATTTTTGGTGCTTTCCTAGGGTCTGTTCCTCATGCACAGTTTTGTGTTCATCTGGCACACTTGTAAAATCGCTCAAGTCAGCAAGCTCACAGGTAACAACACTTGGGCATATACTTGAACATGACCAAATATTTCCTTTCCAACTTGTGCTCTGCAAACAGTAGCATTGAAAACCAAAATACATATATAACCAAAATACAAGTTACATATAGTAACTGCACTAGGAATGACATCAACATATAGCAATTATAAATTACAGATTACCAATTCATCTAATCGCCTTACACTCAAAAATATTTCCTTGTCATTCTCCTCACCGATATTCTCTTCTACCACTGCTTTTTACCTCACTTACCCRTTTTGTCTTCTCTTTTGTTACATGACCACGGGACAAAGCATTTTCCTTAGCATTTTCCATGAGGTAAAGCGTTTGGGTTTTTCTGAAGTGCCTCAGATATTCAAAGCAATATACAACTACTTAGTAACAAGAATATTGATGAGGAAAATGCAGTTTCATAAGTGGCTGGAAGCAGGCACATCAAAGTTCCTGCTCTCTCACAGAAGCTAAAAAATTTGACGCGACATTAAATAGTCATATTGCATATACATGCAAACTGCAATTAAAGTTAGGATAAAACAGATGCCTTGTTAAAAACACATTTTCTGTGACCCTGGATCTCTATTTAATAATAAATAAATAATAAACTGACTATTGGCTTAATATTAATATTTAAAATAATAAATGAGTACCTAATAAATAATCATAAAGCAGGATTTTGCATTTTTTTTAACCATGCATGTATTTCCTGTAAGATGTTAATGCATGGCCTGAAAATAACTAGGGGGGAAAAAAAAAAAAAGCCAAAAGTGACATGACTGTAAAATCAAAGGAAAAAGTGAAGAAAAAGAACTTCCCAAATACAGCAAGCAACTCACATGGAGTTAATTGTCAAAATTCCCAGTGTGAACAATGGAACTGTTGGAGCTGCTTTTTGAAGAAAAGTCACAAGGGATTTTATAGTACAAATATTAAGCAGCTACATAAAGATGTCTCTCAACTCCCACTGTAAACATAAGAGATGCACTAAGGCTAGTTCCTTGATCTACTGTGTTTTCCTTGACTTATTGTGGAGAGCTATAGCATCCTGACCGTTAGGATCACTAGGATGAAGCAGCTGCCTAAATCTGCCCCATTTCTCCACTTTGAACACATTAGATACGTGCCTAAAAGGGAACGCAAAAAGAGCCGGGACCGTCGTGTAGAAACCACATCGTGGTGAGACACAGAAGCAGCCAGAGAGTGAGCTACATGACTTGCAAGAAGCAGAGCCGAGAAGTAATTACCTGACGGTTTCCAGAAACGCACTGAGGGAAATGACTATGCCATCATGTATATTAAGAACAATTTGTGTGTTCCAGAAAAATTACTTCAGAGAAGGCACATAGAGTTTTAAAAATTTTCCTGGGAATCACTGTTGTGCCTTGTCCCCTATAAAATAAGGTAATTTTGCTCCCCCCTGTTGAACAGAAAAAGAGATTTAAACAACAAGACTACAGAGAATAATGACTTTCCATGCAGATATTCAGCTATTGCAGTCCAGCACCAAGGAATGAATCATGTAAGCAGTTCTTTAATGCCTGAGAACATTTTACAGGCTTGACAGCATGCAAAGATTTTTGGGAATCAGATGAGATACCCGCGACCACACGGTTAGAAATCACATTTCTAGAGAGAAGCTGTAGGCTTCTAGCCAGCGTTAGGGATGGCCACTGTTGTCTGTAACCTTTGTGACACTGAGAAATAGCCACCTTCGGTAGAAAAGCTGCATCCGGAAATTAAAAGACGAATCCACTTAGGCCAGTCTGAATAATGAAAAGGGAAATCGGGGGGTGATTGCTATTATCAACCTCATCCACATACTGCCCTTCATAAATAAATACTTGGAAAAGATAAATACCTTCTGCTTCATCTAATTCCTACTTTGGTTTCTTTAATTTCTCTTTCAGAGGGGGATTATTCTGTCCTGACCTCAGAATTGATTCAAACAACAGTTGTTTTGTTTGTTTGTTTGTTTGTTTTCAGAAATGGGTCTATATTTTTAATTTTTTAGCTTTTTTCCCCTACAGTTTTAACCCATAAAGTCTTGCAGTTAAGAGAACTAATCCCTAGCCAATTAAAAAGAAATAGAATTAAGCAAGTCACTTTTGTGACTGCAAAGAGCACACTGAAATTTTATCCCAAGACACTCAGAGGAAGGAAAAAATGAATTTTCTTTTTTTTTTTTTTAATCTGAAATTCTACAGTTCAGATCCTCTAGATGCAGACATCATCTTAACAACACGTGCAAAACCTACTCTACAAATACTGCTATTGTGCAGTTTGGCTTTTCAGGTTGGGAAGCTATCTAGAAGAGAAAAAAGTACTTTCCAAGAATGATCACCTGAGGAGAAAAAAAAAAAAAAATCTCATTTGGAAGTCTTAGAAGGAAAAAGTAAACAGTTTGTCACTTGCAAGTAAGGGAAAATCAAGACCCTCAAGGCAGAACTCTAACAGGCATCTCTAACCTGTTTGATTTCGTGTCTTGTACTCTCCAGTGGATACGTTCTCGGTCAAGGTCACCTTTCCCTTGGTTAAGGAGTATCTAGTGGCATTCACGCACCTGTTCAAATAGTTCCCCTTCAAAAAGGCTTCAAAATACAGTCTATTCCTTTGGATCTCTGCGTTCAATGTATGTTACGTTTCTGCAACAAGGGAAGAAAGGAGGGACAGGTACCAAGTTCTTTTGCCTCCTAATATAGTGCAGAAAAAAATCTGCCTTTATAAATACAATGTGGGTGCTGACTGGCTGGTGCCTGCTTACCCTAATGAGCTTAAAATCTTATTTGTAGTGGACATCTGTCAAGACAGAAGTGAGGCACGCAAGTCCTCTTAATCCATTAGCTCTAAATCCAGCAGAGCCTCCACACTCCTTTTTTGAATTAAAGAAGAAAACCTGAGTGGGAACGTACAATGGGACAGTGCACAACTTCAAGAGAAGATCCTGGGCAGTAAGCACGTGAGATTTCGAGGCAAACGACAATGAAAACTGACAACAAAACTGGGATTATGATGGAAAACTCGTAAGAAAAAGGCTGGTCTTCAGTTCAGGATGAAACAGTGAGTTTGATTCTTTGTTGTATTTTCCCTAGTTCACCGGGATTTTTAATCAAAAATAAAGCCAAAGACGCAGAAAGGATGGGCTGCACACCCTCTCACAGTGAGATTGCTAATACTATTGCAAGAAGTGGTTTTAAGGCTTTCAATAAACCCAAAAGTATTTTGCGTATTGATCCAGGAGATAAAGGAATCCCACTGCTTGTTAAAGGTTCATCTTGCTACAATATTGATGAATTCCACCAATATGGGATCCAGAGGAAAGACTACCTAAGTGAAAAGGAGGATAAACTATCAGAGCAGGACAAAAATGATAATTTGCGGTTATCTTCCAAGGCTCATTCAGATCCTCAGATTTCCAAGGAAGACAAGAAAATTGAGAGGACAGCCACAGATGCTGAAGTTGTTATGTCCAAACTGATTGAGTCTCAAAAACATATCACTGAGGCCATACAGATCAGAAAGCAAAGCTCCTGTGAATCAGAAGCGTCAGCTTTCATTTGGGATGACAAGAATGAAAGCAATGCAAAGCAAATCCCAAAGAAAGGAAAGAAGCAAAAAAATCATAAGCTGGCAAAGCAAGGTCGACCTAGCAAAATTAAAGAAAAGTCCATTTTGCCCCTGTGCGAGACAGAGAAAAAAGTAGATTTCCCAGAACTGCTTGTTAAGGCTCATCAGAGTGCATATGCCTACTTAAATCCCAACCTCTCGAAGTATGAAACCATACTTCATATGGCCAACCAGGCTACCCAAACTCGACTCTTCCTACAGCAGATGGTAAGCTTTCTCGTGCTTCGCTTCGATGAAATCAACCAGCTCTTGGAAGAAATTGCCAATGATGGGGAAAGTCTTCTCAAAGACGTAGGTGGGAATCTGGCATGGCCAGCAGAAAAAGGTGATTTGAAGGAGCACCCTGATCTTCTGCAACAGCTACTGCAGTACACGGTCAATAAAATGCAGCTACTGAGTGGGACACTGGCCTCCCTCACCTCCAATGCCCTGCAGGAGACATGCAGCTACCTGCAGTCTGCTGCAAGCAACTTGGAAGAAAAACGGAAAGCAAAGCAAAGCTTTGATGAGCGCCTGCTACGGACAGTAAGGCTGCTTGAAGCCTCAACAGTGGGATCCTCTCAGTCCCACGGTGATGACAGGACTCTCTATTCTGAGGACAGTGGCATTGGCGTGGACAATGAATCCCTCAAAGAGTTCAGTGCTCTCAGCCAGCATGGAGGACTAGCAAGCTGTGATTCCTGTGCATATGGACATCTGTCCCAAAAGCACATCAGAACGGTGGAGCAAGTGCGTGATGGGACAATGTCACCAGGCACAGCCGCATCCCGTGACTGTGCACTTGAAAGGCATTTTAAAAATACATTTTATTCATCCGTGCAGAGTAGGGAAGTGACTTCTTGCCAGGGTGGAGTACCAGAAGGCATTTCTACCATGCCCCAATATGCAGGCTTGAGCAAAAGCCATTCCTATAACTCCTTCCAGTCTGACTCTACTCAGGAAGGTGAACATTTCAGAATCTGTGAATCAACAGATTTTCCTTCTGATGATGATGATGATGACGACGAAGAGAGCACCCTGGGGGAGGATGACGACAACACAAGTTTATCAGATATGGGGAAGGATGCCCTGCAGAGGAGGCCCCTGTCTTCGCCTGCGGTCACCGATAACGCACAAAGGCAATCCATCAAGAGGACAGAGAATGCAGAGACAGAGGAAATTATTCTGAAGATGAAAGATGCCATCAGTGAAAAAATCAAGTTCGTCCCAGCTAAATCTGGGTGTAAAGAATGGATAGAGGATGAGAGCGGAAGAGCAGTCCTAACAACAAGGCCCAGTACAGCAACAGGCAGCCAGAAAACCTTCAGAAAACAACAACGGTCCAGGTCAGAGGAGTCCCTCAGAAGCCAGGCAGAGGACCCGACCCTCCTAGAGCTTCAGAGAACTCAAAAAGAGCTCAGCAAAAGGCTGGAAATGTTTTATGGGAAGAAGGATACAGATAGCAACACAGAGCCTCGGAAATCAAAAACAGCACCTTATTTACAGGATGAGCAAGTTACAGCTAGGTCCTCTAGCAAACTGAAGGCATGCCTCTCAAAAAATTTCAGCATCCTGCCTAACCAGGATAAAGTCCCTTTGTTCATGGTTGATCAAAATCCTGCCAGTCAGCTGGATGAAAAAAGAGGCCGAAAGCCTTTAAGAGCTACTGTGCCCACCCAGGAGACATCAGGAGGCAAAGAAAAGGAGCCTCCTGGAACACAAATGCTCAGTGGCAGCAGCTGTGCCCCCCGACAGTCTGTCAAAAAGCTTATTGAAACGTTCAGTCCTACTGATGATCTTGTAAAAGCCGCACCTTTAAGATCTTTAGGACCAATAAAGTGCATCAGAAAATTTGGACTTCCGGTCATTCCACCCACCATTCCCTTTCAGAGAGGCCTGGGACCTTTAAATCTTAAGCATCGTATTTCACCAGTAGAAGACACAAACCCTTCAAACACCAATGGAGGTTCTTCTAGCTTTCCAAATGCCTTTCCTGCTGCACCAGCTGCAGAATTAAGCAAGAAGGACACAAAGGAAGAGACCGATGAAGACACTGAGAACCTGCCACCACCACCACCTGAAATGTTAATGGACACTTCTTTTGACTTACCTGAGCCTGAAGAAACTGTAAGAATAGAAGGAAACTCTTCAGAAGATGCCAARAAGCCCGCCAAAACAGAATTTCATGCTACTAAGAGAGCACAGGTTTCCCCAAAAATGAAAGCTTCTCTTCAGTCCCTTGACTTACTGCCAAGTAAAAATATCAGTGGCCCCAGTACTATCACTAATAAAGGTCTAAGGAATACTGGAGCGGGGGATGAGAAACTGCAGAGGTACTCTCTGGAGCTGAACCCTACCAACGTTCACATCCCTAGCCAGGAGGAGATATTGGCAACCCAGAGAAAAGAGGCTGCGGATTTGTACAAGCAAACCCATAAAATTATTCCTCTTCAAAATCCAAGTGGGGTTTCAAAACCACACAGCAACAGCTCAGAGAGCAAAGAGCCCAATTCACCTGTGACTTCAGTGCAATACCAGAAGCGTGGTTCTCCTGATTTGCTCAGGAGAAACGAAAAAGGCTCAGCATTTGCCAGGAGGGTCTCCCCAACGAGAACTCCTCCTTCTTCTCCACCAACAGAGAAACGGCTTTTCAGCCCCCCAACACACCACAGACACTCTTTGCAGGCTTTTAGCAACCCACAACTGAGCTCACCCACCATGCAGAGGAAACCCAGTCCCCCTACAAGTCCCAGGGTGCCCAGTCCACCCTTGCAGAAGAAGCTGCCCTCTCCACCACCCCAGCGAAAACCGTTCAGCCCTCCCACGGGGCACAAGCAAAGCTCGCCAACACCGTACAGGGTGCTGGGCTCCCCAACCTACCGCCGAGATGCAAGCCCCCCTCCGTTCCCCACCACCCCCTCCCCACCAACCTCCCCATCCCGCTTCTACCAGGGGCCCAGAGCTGGGTTGGATGCTGRAGACGAGCACCAGCTCTCCTCCTCCAAAAGGGGCAGCAACGTCCATTCGATATTTTGCCCGGCCACCTCTTCCTTATTCGAAGCCAGACCTCCACTGGTACCCACCAAACCCTCTGTGGAGGTGACCAGCCAGCCTGAAGCTTCACCACTTTCCCAAAGGAGCAGTCTGCTTGTCCGGCAGCCCGGAGACCGGACCAGAAAGCTGTCCCTGAGCGCCACCAGTCCTCAGCCGTTCGTGAGGAGAAGTTTCTCTGACCGCCGACCAGGGGTCCAGTTTCGTCTTCCAGCTCCCGTAACAGCTGGCAGCGAACCCGCACTTAACCAAGCAAGGTAAGAAACTTTCCACTTTAGGCCAAGGAAGCAGAAGTATAGCACTGCGTTGGCTTTCTAAACTCCTGATGGGAATTCAGTGTCATTAAGAGATTTCCCAGAAAAATGCCCTGTTCATGTGCAGAACAGATGGCTGGGCAAAGGTAACATTGTAGTTGGACTAGATGATCATTGTAGGTCCCTTCCAACCAAAATATTCTTTTCTATTCTATTCTATTGTCTTGCCCCAGATTTCAGTAGCCTACCAGTCTGAATAAAGGAAAGAGTTAACTTTCCATGGCTTGCTCAAGCCTTACACATCTGCTGTGACAGGCACCCCAGGGAAAATACAGTGTTGGTTTCATGGCACAGAACTCGCCTTATTTGCGTGGGGGCTAAGGACATCCACATTTAATTCCTAAAAGCTCTGAAGTAACTCTCAGGTTATAAACATCTTTAAATAACCATGAGAAGCTAGGCTTGGACCAAGAGGAAGGGTATCGTTCCTAACATCAGTGTTAAAATGTTTCAAATCAGCTGGCAAGAATGATGGACAGATAATGTGTAGGCAAGGATCTGTATGCGTGTAATTATAGCTTGAAATTTTGAGCTTCTYGTGTAGGCTTTCGGATCTAGGTGCTGATTTCAAGTCTGATGGGTCCACAGCCCAAGCCCAGTTTTCAAAGTGGAAGAACCTCCCATGGCTACTGGAGATTTATTGCTCTGAAAAAGTCAGTTTAACGAAATCGAAGCATGAACACACGCCAATTCCATGCTTGCAAACATTGGTGGCCATTTTTAAAAAAATCTGGGCTTAGCTTTAAATTTTTGTTACCGCTTTAAAAAAAAAAAATCACAAAACCAGCCAGGAAACAGAAAAGGGTATTTGGGAATACTCAAAGATCAGCGTAACAGCCTGGAAGTACAAAGTGCTGTTATTCTAGTTTCTTAGCATCTCAGGATGTTTAAGTCCATTAAGCTCTAAGCTACGCAAGAGGATTAAGACCCTTCTCAGGTAACATTTCCTTATGTGAGGAGTATTTTTACTCCTGCCACAGAACAGCTGAAATCACATGAATTGTCCCCATGAGTAGGCATTGCAAGACCAACCTTAACAGGAGACAAAATTGCACTTGTAAGTGCACAAGCACTCAGTGCGTTGCAAGTACGGGGACAGTTGTGGATACTGGAGTCAGGTGTCCAGGCATTCCCTCCCCAAAGACAGAATAAGGACAAGGTTTCCCACACTGACAGTAGAGGAACGTGCTGACCAAAACATGCAAAAAACACTGGGAAATGCAAACCGTTTTGCATTCCCAGTTCTAATATTGCATTATATTCTGACATTTGAAGATTTCCTGAAAGTCCTGTACATTGTTGCTGGGTTTTCTGTTGTTATGTACTGTGTGAAGTCAGCTTTGTCTACTCCAGTGATTGCTAGCAGAAATAAATGTTTTCAAAAGAGACTTTATGTCAAGCCTTGCAAGGCAAAAGCCCTGGCAATTTTATGGATCAATTTTAAAAACAGTCTATTATAAATTGTTAGCTAATTTATGCTTCAGTGGGGTGTATTATCTTTCTATTGTAGTCTGTCAGAGCATAGAGAGTAATATAAAAAAAACCACTGTAAATAAAATCATCCCTTTCATAAAAAAAATTATATATCCTAGTGTGATGATATACAGCATTTTGGAAGAACGAAATATATCCTGAGCCAAATTCRGCTTACCATTTATTCAAATGGACATCAAAAGTAGTCCTACTGAGTTAGTCCAAATTTATATCAATATAAGCAAAAGGGAAATTCAGCCCATTAATTATCACATGCAGTGATTTAAGATGCAATACACTACTGTGTGTTTTCTTACACTTAAAATAAGCTGCCTGGAGTAAACTTTTACAGACCTTGCCTTGAATGGTCTAATACGAATATCGCAGCAAATGTGCCGGCAGGCAGAGAAGGCCCATTTTAGGAATCGGCATGTGGCAAAAGCTCTGAGACCCCCTCACATCACTGCTGGTCGTCTCCTCCCACTGGGGACCAGAGCAGTTGCCACAGCACCACATCCCCACGCACAGATGCTGACCCCTGCTCTTACAGCAGGTGCCGTAACAGACAAACCACCACACTCTGATCCATCTTTCTCCTTCAAGGTCATTAAGCATCCAGGCTTCCTCTGCTTTGCAATTCATACAGCTGACAGAGGGAAATTTCAAATTGTCTCCCTAAACCAGATGTTGTAGACCTAAACCTCCTCATTCTGGCCATGTCTGCATCTGGTCTCAAATTCACAAGCTATTCCCACCCAGCTGTCAGTCTCCTTTCCTTCATTCCTTCCCGTGCTCTACCTCTCCTCTCCAAATATAACAATGCCTTTTTTTGTCTGTGTGGGGGTTTTGTGTGTTATTAGCAGCTTCAAGCACTAGTCACAGGTGGGAGGGGAGACAGAGGCAAACCTGCAATAGCATCACTCTTTTATAGGTAAAACATTTTGAAAATCAGTGAGTTAGCCAGTTTCTCACATGTTCCCAAACTCCGGGATATATCCCTCCACTTTTTCCATGCCCAATTAAAACATCCATTTGCTGAGAAGCAGATTGCTAAAGAYAGGAGCTTGTACAAGCAACATGTTCCTCATCAGGCAGCTGAGTGCCCTCTCCCACCCACCCCATGTTAGCAGGAACACCAAAAAAAAGAGGCGACTTCCACCTCATTTTGCTAGCTGGCATTGCCAGGCATTAAATGTCAGTGCTGCGCGCAGATTTGCGTGTCTCCTGCACGTTCACTGCTCCCCTGGAAGGCAAAAGCGCTCCTTTCCCAAGCACGTCTCCTGCCCATCCCATGCTCTAAGGAATATCAGGACTTAAAATATCATTAGCCCTAACGAGGGCTGGAGCTAGAGCTTTTGTGTTTAGTCTTAGGGTACCTGGACAAGAGTTTCAGTTTCAGGTTTCAGTGCTCAAGTCAGTACAGCTGGTTCCCATTTGGACAGCCTGTGGATGGATAGACTGAGCTAACTTTGCTGGTTTCTAAGCTTGGTCATCTGACAGCAATCAGCAGTTATTGGCATCTTATCAAGGCATAACATGTACAATTGCTCTGCTCATAGAAATCCTGTTTAATCTGTAATAGGATTTCTGTGTATGCAGTTAAACAAAATAATATTTCATTGAGACTGCTAATCTCCCAAGAGGTAGAGCAGAGAYAGAGGATTAAATGCTATTGCCTTTAAGATATTGTTCAAGGAGGGCTTGAGAATGGATTGGGTTGACTGAATCAGGCCCAAAGCAAGTAGCCCAAGTGAGACCTTCTGCAACTGGGGGATATTTGAATCTGAATTAGTTTCATGACTGGTCATGTGTCACAAATCTCTTCATTCAGCAGTTCAAATCATTAAAGTCCTAGCAGTCAGAATAGGAACATAACAGCTTGTCTGTGGTTGAAAGCTAATTCAGTTCAGCAGTTTATGTACTTAAAATACAGTAATGATTCCCAGATAATTCTGGAATATTTCCTCCTGTTGAGCTTAAACCACTTTAATTAGTTTCAGAAACACAGGGCACATTTCAGCACGAAGGTCCATGGCATGAGATATCCATGRCTAGCTCCACTGCTATAATCAATCTTGATTCATAAAGTCCCTGTGCCCCTGGAGATTGCCAGTGCGACCCCAAGAACATCATTTACACATTCTGTGTCTCAGTTCTCCTGTCTCCAGAGCGGCAGATTTATACCGTCAGAATACACATCCCACGGTCACGTCRGCATATTCGAAACCACGGTAACCGCGCTAAGCAGATGCGTAACAGAGGTAAGACCTTTCCTCCAGCGGAGTCCGGAACAAGACTTTGCTTTCGAATCTGTCTCTATCTGCAAGTCAACCCGGATTCATACTGACCCCCTGTTAAACATATGAAATGTTTGCTTCCCAAGAGAGTTTTGGGAGGGGACAGTACAGTGCATTTGGCACCACAAGAATAAAACCTGGATGGTGCATAGGAAGAGCATATATACAGGAGGAGACAGGGAATGACATAGTGCCGCGCAGCATCTGTGCTTTGTGGGTTAACGTGGTCTAATCAGCGCTGTTTTAAAAAGTCACGATTCGTTAGCCTCTTAACTTAAGCATCTTTCCTTCTGCAGCTTGGAGGAGAGCCCTAGAAAAGCAGGCGACTCTTGGAACAGCCCTTGCGTCCCCGAAATCAAAGAGTCCAACAGATCCGCTTCCCACCCCGAGCTCTACGTCGTGGGCCAGGGGCTGCAGAGGGACTGACAGCAGAAGCACCCGCGAAGGCGGAGGCATGAGCAAGGCCAGAGGCCCCGGAGGGAGGAAGCAGCCTTACCCAAGTCTCCAAAATGTGGCTTCATTTTTTCCTCACAAGGAAACAATATGATGGCATTGCACCTAAAAACCCAAACTGGCCCCAGCAACCTAAGGAAATATCAGCAGAGTGGTAGCCAGCTGCTTCTCGTTTGGATTGCATTTCATGGTGTAACTCAAAGATTTACATTGAGTGAAAAAGAATACTTTGCAGTTGGGTGAGTCTGAGGCAAACTGATTCGATAAAGACAGGACCTGTAGCCGAGCCCTTTGTTTCACTGTTTAGCTAAAGGAGTTAGAAAACTTTCAGAAATTATCATTGTTTGACATGTTATTTATTCAGGAGGCATCACAGTTTCAGTTATGTAGAAAGCGGCTGTTGTGACATTTCCGGGGGGGGAAGGTAAAACCCTGAACCAATTGAGTTTTATTGCAAAAACATCAATGGCTTCAGCAAAGCCACATCTTTTCACTAGGTATTTATSAACATGCAGAGAGAGAATAAGGTCAAATACAAGTTAAAATAAAATAACTCCTTTTAAAGGAATAAAATTAGGGATCTTATTCCCTCAAAAAGGCTTTGATCTTCTAAATCACCTTTGATTATCATGTAATCTCATCACCTCTAGTTTCCAGGGTATAAGGCTTAATCCTGATTAAAGTAGTTTTGTAATAGCCCAATCAAACAACACTATAAATCCTGAGGCACCTAAGGACATGGGGTTTTTTGTTTTTTTTTAAGAGAAGAGAATGCTAGAATAGAGAATCCTGTTCTCCCCAAGACAGGTTTATATTCTTTCTGATTTATGCAGTTTGAGGGGATTTATCGTAATTTCACTGAAGAGTCTAGGCAGATCCTTGTTAATAAAAACACAGGTTATTTACAGTCGATTAATCCTAGGCTTTTACAGCACCCACTGGAATAAAGTTTCAGAATTTACTGGATCTTGCTCACCTAACTAATTTATCATCAYAATTAAGATGCAACTTTAAGTAATTTTAATTAATTTAATTTGACATGTTTTCATATGCAACTTTAGGACAGAASAAGATCCAGAAAAAAGCCATTTGTAGTCCTATTTTGATAGGAATAGTTTTAATTTTTCCTACAGTTTTCATGATGGTGGTATCTGGGCACTTCACCTTCTCACAGAATTTTTAACCCTTCCTGCGCACCTTCATGATGGGGAAACTGAAGCTCAGCTTATGCTGTATGAGGGACCCCTTTGGATACTGAACTCCTGAGTTTTAGTCTAGTGCCTTAATCACAACCATCCTTCTTCAATTATCTCAGTGCCATTTTATGACACATACACAAAGAAACCTTAACTGTCATATTTAAGGTGAGGTATTGAATAGAAAGAAGTAACTCGCAGTGAATAGATGCTTTGGATCGTCAGGGGTTTGTGAGCTTGAGGTGGCAAAGCAGCCATACCCATAGTGTACAGCTAGGAGATGTCAACAGATAGACCATCCCCTATCAAACTGGGAAATCACAAAGGACGTACTGCAAAGATCATCAGCAGGGCAAACTCTGCAGGCCAGTCTTCCCCCTCATCAGAAGTGTAGTTCTCTCCCAGCTGCATAAAAATACAAGTACATTTGCATTTTGGGTTTGTCTGTTCTGTTGGCAGTAACCACCCAGAACAGAAGCAAACCAGAAACATGCCAGCAGAAAACCAGCACTTTGCATGCCTGAATGTAGCTTTGAAGATGAAAACGTAACAGTGGGAGGACAGCTTCTGCTCAGCTACTACCATCATTTTATCTCTTTATGGTTTCGTGCTGAAATTTCCCAGCGTCCATGGTGGGTAGTAAGAGAAAGTATTTATTTATACCCCCCAAGAGCCAAATTCTTCTGTTGTAGGAGCTACAGCAGCACATGGAGCAACACTTCATTTCAGCAGTGAAGCTGGAAACCTCCTCACATGTGTGCTAGCTGGGCATGGAGTCAGCCAAAGCACCTTTCCCCGAAAGCCAGGCTCCCCTGAAGACGTGGTACATGAGCTGGCATCCTACCACAGCATCTCTCCCAGCTTTGATTAAGGCTGTGGTCATTGGGAGGCTCAATGGAAACACAACCCCACCTAAACACTGCAGCTGCTGAAGGATTCTGATGCTGCCCTAAGGATGCTGCAGCAAACTGAGCATTATATTCAAGAAACAGAGCTTCTCCAGGAGTGATCTACAAGTCTGTAATACGAACTCACGACTAACAGAGTCTCTTCAGTACAGTTAATGTACAGGACTAATGCAAATAAGGTGTTTACCTTCAACTTGCATTGCAAGCATGAGATTAAGAGTAACTATAGTATGCAGGAAATTATAGTTTGGCTGGCCACTTTTTAAAAAAGAATACTTTTTTTTTTACAGTTTTTTTGGACAACACTTCCATTTTTCATGAATACAACATTTCTGGAATACAATTGTTTTATAAGACCATACTCAACTTTAAGATTTATTTTTTACTGATGTAAATAAATCAGAGTTTTTATATGCAAGCTATGAGTTTGATCTCTCTTACGTTCTGTATGCAACCGGCTTAAATCTTAGCCCACTGTTACACTATTGATTCCTTCCTTAGTGCACTAACTAGGTGCCCCGTGCCATAAAAAGTCCATTTGCTTCCTCCCCACCATAGCACAAGCCTGTCTTGTTTTATGTTTTACTGGTACATCAGTTAATTTAGGTTGCATTTCCATTAAGCAAATATGTCTTTTTAGGCTACAGGATCCATCCTGGACACTGACAGACAAGAGCATAGATCAGCTGTGCTTCCACCCTTCCCCTGCCCCGAATTAAGCTTGAGCTACCTGGCAGTTTTGTACTCGGTTCAGTAGAGCTCCTATGTACAACCACAGCTAACTCGAGCACTGAGTAGTGGTTTTGTCCTAAAGGTTAAAACCAGAGGGCACCCGCTGCAGTGGAGTCTCGTCGCAGAGGGGTTGGGCACAGGTTGAAGCAGTATCAGTTTTCCAGCCAGGGCTTCATAGCTGCGAAAACAGCGGCTAGCAGCTCCGTGCTGCACTTTATCTGCAGACCTTTAACAAGCTGGCAGCTGCCCTTGCTTCCAGTGACACTGTTCAAATCTCAAACCTTTAAAGGACTTGTCATTTCATACCCTCAGCTTCTGAAGATGACTAGAATACGAAAGCACTATACACACTCCAGTTACTTCTTTTGACTTCAAAAACTACCCCAGATATTAGCAAAATGGTTGACAATACCATGCAAGTTACTGATAAAACCAGTATATTACAGCGTTTGCACTGCCACACCTCCTAACATCCAAAGCATTTCATAATCATTTATGAAGTTTTATCATTAAGAGGAATATTCTGAGAAGCTATCCCCTTTGCTATAGGTAGGACGGAAAGACATCATAGCACAGAGATAAAGTAACCTGTTCTTACTGTCATGTCTCATCAGTAAGGAGCTGCCAACATCTCCTGAAGGGAAATCCTTTTAGATCAGCAAATCATTAATCCTTCCACATCAGATACACTCAGTGCCATCATGACTACAGCATGTCTAGAAGCATGTTGCAGGTACRAACTTCAAACTGAGATACTGATCTTCCTGGGCAAGATCCTGAAGGTTTCATAATGCCTACAGTACGGATTAGGGGCTCACTTCCATGTTGTCCTCAGGTAAACACGAAGGTTAATAGAAACTCACAACTGTATATTGGATCATCTGAAAACTGGGGGCAAAGATCCCAAGTTTGCATTTCTTGCCCACTGCCCATTTTGGATGAATAATGAAAATATTAATGTCAAAAAAGTTGTGCAGATACAGAGAGTAAATACTCGGCAGGGCAAGGTGATCAAGACCCAAGACCACATTATCCCTCTGATCTCATTTCCATTCATCCCACGTCTGCCCGCCCTGCATCTATSCTGTTCCACCATTCCTAGCACAAAATTATCTACAGCCTTCACCGTCCCTAATGGCTCTCCACTTTACTGATGTTCTGAATTTCAAAATCTGGCCTCTTACCTCTCCTCATCATATTCTTTTCTCTTTCTTTACTAGTATACAACCCTGTGATTGCATTAAGTAACCCTGTGAGGATTTCTGAAGTTAGACTGTATAGAGTACAGCCTTTATCAAGGTTATTTTAAAGGAGAAAGGGGCGATAAGCCTATCTTACTCCATATGAATCCCTCCTGCTTTAATAAAGTTTTCCTTGAGGCATAGATGAGTTGATTGTATAGTAATTAAAGAGAAACTGAAAGCTTTCAATGTTATAGGCTGCCCTTCATTTATTATTACTACTGCTGAACCACTGGGTCTTTAATACATGAATGAACGAAAGCTGAAGCCTAAGGACGCTAACAAAGACCCGTCCTTCCCCAGAGCGGTAACTGTAAAGCTGTGACCAAACTTCCCAAGCATTCCAGCAGACACACAAAGATACATAGCAAGGCTGAGATGACTCTACAGATAAAACCTAAATCAACAAATTCACTAGCTGCTTGGCTTTTAAATGTGACTCTAAGAAGTCAACCTAATGGGGCAATTTCCATCTTGCAGCTTTACCCCCTCTTATAACTAATATCATCTCTTACATCCAAACTGGAAATTAAACCTGCCAGTGCAATACAATGGCTTTTTTTTTTTTTTTAACGTTTTCTCCACTTTGAAGCTTTGCGTCTCTTTGCTTATATATATAGTTAACATGTGGACAATCAGGGCACAAGGCAATGCATCTTTCTGGACTTTTTTTGAACATTGAGGTTTTTATTAATAACCTGATATCCATGCAGATCCTTTCATCTTTCTATTTCAGAAAAAACACATGCATATACATACATGCATTAATTATCATAAGAGACCTGGCATACAAGTGGGTTTCCATAGCACAGTTTTTCATGTGGATAAGCCAGGGAACGGAGAGCCTCAGGGATGCCCTGCAGTCACACAGTGCTCTGCAGTTGAGCAGCTCGTGAGACACGGGACTCCTGGTAAGCAGTTACCTAATTCTGAGCCTTAAACAAATTTTGTATCAATCCACATAGCATATTAACAACAGCTGGTAACAGGGTATCTCTAAGGTGCAAAATAAAGAAATAACCTAGAAAACACCCAAAACAAGACTACATTCTTCGTGTTGAAAAACTCAGTACTTCAGAACTATTTATCCTACCAATAGCCAAGAGAGGGAGAAAGCATGTACTGCATCTCTGAGCTCTGCTAGCCCTGGCAAGTCAACGATTTCCCACTTCCAGCCCCGCAGAGTTCCCTTGACAGCCAAACAGCTAGATTAAGGTTTTCCACTGGAAAAAAAGCCACTGGAAACACGACAGCRTGAGGAGTGCAGTAGGCATTTAGATGCGTGGTGTGTTCTCAGTTTCCCTTGGCTGACCAATGGCTCTGCAGCCTGTCTGCTCCCAACACACAGTGAAGCTTGTTGTAACCTCTTCAGAGGTTGTTTACAAACCAGCAAAAATAGAAGAGTACTACTTTAAAATAAACAGTGTACTAATAACTTTAAGAGGCCCTTGATAGGTTTAATTTAGACTCCTTGCAGCGAAAAGGAGACTAGGACTTGTGTGAGCTTCTCTATCCTTCACGTGATGCTTCCCAGGAGACTGATATGCTCCAGAAGTACAAAGCAGCAGCGCTGGCGCTGACCAGCTCCCACCCACCCATTTGGGGATGACAAGCCAGTCCTGCAAAAAGGTAAGCAGAAAGCTAGCACAGGGCCCAATGGATCCAATTATCTCAAGTTTTCTATCTCAAATTTTCTTTTCCTCCTAAATTTGCACAAAACTGAGGCAAGACCCAAGCTATATCTAAATTTGGTTTTGTAAGCCAAGCACTTACCAGTACTTCGAAGCATCATCAGGAGGACCATGCATCGTCCACGTTTGTTTGTTATCATATTTGAAGACTAAGAAACAGCAATGACTTTAAGGAGAGAAAAAAATACCACCCTTCAAACAGTGGGTGTGCAGGTAGGTGTAAAGTTTCACTGTCTTTACTACGACGTATTAAAAAGATCTGAGAGAATATTGGGGCAGGGAGGGGGGTAAACAGGCAGGTTTTTTCCCTAATTTTGTCTCCAAGGAAAACCCAAAAGGACACATTCACTGTGCTGGTARTGGTAACCCTATAAGTTCATGGACTGAAGTGGGGATTCTGTTCTTCCCTGCAATGTGCTACCCTGCCCGGGCTTTACACAGAGGCCAGGATTAGATCCATAGCTAAGCAAACACACACAGCCATATAAAATAGATTTTTTTCCTTCAGAAAGCCTAATTAACACATCACACGTGCGTTTTCTTCTGTGACATCAGAAACTGGCAACCGTGCAGACTTTGCTGTCAAAATGTTATCGTTTGCACTGGGCTGTGAAGTGTTTTTCCCTGAGGCAGGGAATAATGGCAGCTACAAATTAAAATGTGAGTTTAACAGATTCAAATGATTATGAAATGAAACTGTTAAATAATTTCTTAAAAGGCAGCATTGTCAATGATCATGCAGTCCACCAAAAGTCGGAGCCGAACCCAGAAGTGCTTGTTCCAGCTACACAGGAATTCATGACGCTGGCAAGCCCTGGCCCATGGCAATAAATTATCACATAGCTCTGGGCTGARTGGCACCCAGGCTGGAGTATAAATAGATTTGAGAAACCTTCTCACCTGTTGTTGGCCTCACAGTCAACTCATCCTTCTGCAAACAAGTTACAAACAACACTACTTGACTGCCATCCCGGGTAAATATACATATATATGCCTTTTCAAAAGCAGTGCATCTTTTCCCGGTGAAATATGTTTCCTCTTCGTACACATAAAACTGTGATTGAAGACRGCTACGAGCCAGAAATGACTCGGATTGCAAATGCGCAAAGCTTTGGGATTTGGGCCAAGTTTTCTTTGCTCAGGCCTGTTGTGAGCACAGAATACATCTAGTTAGAGAACTTTATTCTATACAGGACCTCTCAGGTACATCGTCCAAACAAACACGTAAACAAATGACACCATCATAATGCTGAATAATCAATAGCAGCAGCAGATGACACAAAGAAGTCTTGGGAAAAGAGGAAGAGGAGGAGAGGGCCAGTGAGGAAAGGATATGCTGGGACAGATTTATTCCTTATTTGAATTGCACTAAGGAAGATTTTAGGCCAACATTTACTGGGRCAAGAGCAATCTAAGTTTGCAAAAAAATAGCTTCCTACGGGCATGAAATGTGAACTACTGTCAGCCCTGGGCAGGACCAGAAGAGGGGCACGCTGTCACCATTACCTTCAAATGGAGTATTGGTTGCATGGTCACTGGAGAACGGACCAGCAGCACCTGCCAGCAGCTGCCAGGCTGCGCGGGGGGGTCCCGCAGCTGCAGAGCTCCGGCCTGCAAGGGCACCTGCCAGAGCCATCCGGCTGGTTTAGCTGGAGGGTGGCTGTTCCCTGGGGAAACAGGAGCACGTTTGGTTTGCACTGGGTGGTACTGAAAATAAAAAAATGCCAGAATAACACAGCAGTCAAAGCAATAGAGATCCTAGTATTGGCACAATTATATCTATATGAAAGTCATCTTATTAGCATAACAAATTTCCCTTCTTGAAATAACATGTACTACTATTTGAATATTTGCATTGACAGAAGTGTGCAACACTGAGCAGTTTTGTACCCTGAAACTTTATATACACTGACAGCATACACAGAGGAGGACTACTGCGTAGAGGAAGTGTCTCCACGTATAGACATGTGTGTATAGATGTGCATGCGTCTGTCGAGGAAGCCAGAGCAGCAGCAGTCAAACCACAAGGGACATGACGTTTCAGGCTGTGCCTGAGAGCCGGGGCATCACTGCAGTGCCRGCCGCTGGGCATGGACCTCCTTTCCAGGACCCAGCAGCGGGTAGTGACAGACCTGCACATCCTGCAGCCTTCACCACAGTCTCCAAAGGGGACAGAGCTTTTACTTTCTGCTCTCAAATGCARCAGAGGTGAAACGTGCTCAACGGCTGTGAAAGTAGCACAGCCTTCATTTATCCGGGGCACAGCTATTAGCACAGAGAGAGGCTTTACAAGCTCCTTTACCACTGCCAATTGCATTCAAAAACTATTGGGGGGCTTTTAAGGATACGCAGGGGCAGTTTGTTGGCCAAAGTTACTGTTTTTTTCAGCTAAAGATACCAAGGTAGAGTGGAGGTTTAAAAGTTCAGGTCAACTCTAATTTTAACCAGAGTGGTTTTCTCACCTCTGCCTGTATCAAAGGCAGTATCACAGTATCAGGATTCAGTGTCAGCTGTCAGAGATTTGGTAGCAATGCAAGCACTTTTATTCCCATCATCACTATTTAACAAGGATGAAAATAGCSACCTCAGTGCAGCCCCCCTCCTTCTGCTCGAGAGGGAGACTTCAGCAGATGGTTCCCAAGCCTACCTTTAACCTTGGCAAGAGCAAATTCTACCAGAATCACCTTATTACACTCCATGACGCAGCTGCATCTCTGCAAAAGCAGGTCCCTTCAGGTGCATTCTTTAATCCTCTGCTCCAGCTTTCACAGCAGCAGCGCCACGAGGCAGTATCGACATAATTTACAACAGGAGCCTTCAGCCTCAGCACCATATTTCRGGTCCATCCTTCCTTGACCTCCCTCCCCAGCCACCCTCCCTATTTGCCATTCATTTTTCTACACCATCCCCATCACCAAAGCYTTCTCAGCACTGCCAAGTTCATGCATTTACATTCCTGCAGGGGTCTGTGGTTGCATTTCCACAGGGAGATTCAGGGTCCAGCTAACACATTTGCATGGCACAAGCACTCCGAAGAGCAGACGAGCCATGCCATCAGGCATGTGTTCTGACTCTTGTTGAGAAGAAAATGCCTATTTGAGGAGATGATGAATTTTGCAGACTGGATTCATAGCACCAGYCTCTCCGCTCATGCAACTTCAGAGCTCTCATGACCCCTTGCAGAGGGAGATGGCACAAGACCWCTCTCTTCTGACTCTGTAGGGGAATATAAGCTTTCTTTGCTCCTTTATGGTAGAAGCCATRTTACCTTTCCTCCCCCGCCTTCCCCTGATGACAAGTCTCACCTTCAGCAAGCAGAAGGAACCACCTGTGACAGCCAGGGTCTGTCCTGGGGCTCTGGCAGGATGTAGGGTAAGAGTAATGCACAAGATTGCCATACATTTCTTTTGCTATGCTAACTTCTGTGGGTTAGCAGCTGCACTGCACACTAAATGCAATAATTAAATGAATTAAACTGGCCCTGAAAGTGCAGCTTGCAGCCTCCTCTCTGGTGAGACTTCTGTAATAAAATTATAACAAAAATAAGTTAGAAAAATTAAATATTTAAATTCTTACCAGTGCTGGGAGAAGGTCCAACACTACTCTGCCTTTTGTTTCTATCATCCAAAAACCTTAGCAGCTTCTTACTAACTTCTGAGATGTGCACCTGTGCAAACATGTGGCAGGAGAGCTCACCTGAGCTGAATTAACCCCTACCTATTAACCCCCCTGCTTGTCACTGCAGACAGTCACTGTCAGCTGAATTTGATCTCACTGCAGGAGTGCCCCTCTCACGGGGAAACTGTCTCAGCTGGAGAGGTAAAAAAATAAAACACCTAGACAGAAAATAGGTACTGACAGGCAATGCTTTATTCTCATCGACTGTGGGGAACAGTATGCATGAAAGCACCACTCGAGGCCAACAGAGAGTTAAGAAGCCAGTTACATGGGTTACTTTTCAAATTTACTTTGCAAGTGCTACAACTAAATGCATAAAAACAGGTTCTGGGAGGCCTCGCAGGAGGTGCACAAAAGCTTTTTTTTCTCCCAAGTGCAGAAACTTCCCCCCACATTCCCAAGGGCCYGAGCACAGCCGAAGAGAAAGTAAAACCAAAGAGCTTTTATTCAGCCCAGCAAAAGCAGCCTGTGCAGAGCAGCGTTTACGGGGCTCCAGAGGGAGAGATCTGCAGAGGAGGGAAACAGCAAGAACAACTTTTGAGGTAGAAGAATCAAAACCAGGAGGCCCTCTAGAGATGCCAACCACTAAAAAAAAAGAAAAAAAATGCCTGTTAAAATAGATCTCAGGCAGTAGCAAACTGCAGGTGCTTAATGAAGTGACATAGTTCAAGATCTGCTATTTAAACTCAGCCACGCTCTAACATTCTCCRGTGTTTCACCCGTAGCATTTGGGCGCACATGTATACTCTGCAGAGCCCTGTCACGCCTGCAAAACAACTACGCGCTACCAGGCTGTTCCTGTTTCTGGTAAGCTGTTAGAAAAATTTCTCGAGATGCTAAACTCCAAAATGGTCTAGCAGATCTGCAAGGACTACGGCTTCCACCAAGCTCTGCAGGATCCCCAGAGACACTGGTGTTTCAGAGCCMGGTCCCTGGCCTAGATCACATGCCAAGACTTCACAGAGATGAGTTCCTGAGTGCTCCCTGCTACCAAAAGTTGGGAGTTAAAAACAAAAAACAGCAGCAAAAAAACATTTTAGAAGAGTCTACTAAATAATTTTGCCACTTTAGTACTGTACTAAAAAGAGAGAGATTCCTTAAGAGAAGACCCAATGCAACAATGGTATGTGGCAAGTTGGAGTCCTGTRTAGCTTTAGACACACCAAACAATGCAGCAAATAAACGTAAGACCCCAAGACCCCTGGGATGGGAAGATCTCCCTGGAGCATTCTTTGGCCTCCCAGCTTTATACAAGATCCTTGTACCTGTGAAGAACCTGTCAAGGCTCTTTTAACCTTCCATGGGCCCAATGTGTTTCATGACGTTATTTTCCTGTTTTTTCTTCTCCCCAAAACTTCCACTTCTTGTTCTTTCAAAACTCTACCAGTATCTTGAAGATCAGATGAACATAGATCAGATTGCTCTGTTTTCATATCTGACTATACAGATGCACCAACATCKGCTACTTTCAGCCCTTCATCTCTTCTCTCATTTCTCCCCTTGTGCTTCCAAACCTTTGTATGGTGAAGGACTGSCACATTTTTCCTCACTCTGTTTCTGAATCTCAGGTTCAGAAGTGCTTTATTGGTCCGCATATAAGGCAAACCCTTCACTTCTCAAAAGACAGAAAAAAACATATTTAGAAAATGTATGTATTTTTAAAAACTATACCTTGTCCCACAATGCCTGCCCACAGCTTACCTCTCCCCACCTTCTGTAGGACACCCTCAGCCCACTCACTGCCCAGCACCCCGTGTGTCACCCAGCACCCCCTGCAAGTTGGCAGAGTCCCCTGCCCCAAGCCCCTCTCCTGCACCTCCCCAGGGGTGCCCCAAGGTGCTGGGAGGCAGTCGGATGGCACCAGTCACCTCGCCACAACAGTCCATYGCATGGGGGAGCACAGGGGACTACGGACAAGATGCATCCCCTGAAATGGGAAGAAAATTTCTATGCAGCTGGGGGGATTCCTGCTTTCATGGGACTGGGGGTCTGAGCTTGACCTGGACGTCTCAGGTATCTGCCATTGCACCCGCAGCTACCAGAGACTTGTAAAGGGGCCAACTGGTAGCTTGGCACCTACGGCGTACACTGGCACATACAGTGAGCTGCACATTCTCCGATAACCCCACTGCATATCCTCTGGGCTCGCAGGTCCTGGTCTCTCATTCTCTGCTTCCTGAGTCAAACCATCTAATCCTATAGTCCCAATGTTTCCAAAGCCCATCTTTTACTTTGTAAGTAAATATATATATATATATGCACATCTCTTACTCTCTAAGTAYGTATATAAATATATTATTTTCCTTTTTACAGTGACAATTTGCATTTACACACGGGTTTTTGCTTTTTGGTATCTATGCAAGTTTCTTAGGGAACATGAGCTCAAGATATAAAACTTTTGAAAAATACTTCCTTTTATTTTTTATTATTTTTTAAAAGCCTACATCAAAATATGCTGTGTATGTCTGTAGCTATAAACTCTGTAGGGTAAATCCCATTCTTCAAACACGTAGAATAAAACCAATGCCACYGCCACGTCCACCGTTGTCTCCACCTGTCCCACTCAGCACCTCTCCATCAGCTTCCTGTAGCACACCAAGCCTTCACCCAACATTCAGGTCCAAAACRTCCTGGAGGTTTTTGGCCACATGCTGAGGCTGTCTGGTGGCATGCTCCTTCAGCCTGGAGCCCATCACTTGGTAGAGGCTCTTTGCAAGCTTGGCGACCACAGCCTTGACATTGCCGCTTCGAACGGGCAGGACCCCGTTTCCCAGGAAGAACCAGAGCGCAGGCAGGGCATAGCGCTTGACGGCTTGGGGTTTCTGGGGATAAACAGATGCCACAAGCACTGCCGGGCAAAAGAGACAAGCTTCTTAACAACCTTGAKGCAAACAAGTACCTACCTTTATTTTTGGTCCTCGGAAGCGTTTTCTGGSTAATATCAGCAAGCACAAAGAGCCCAATGATCCAGAAACAGGCAACAGTGGCTGATCATCCACTGAACAGAACAACCAACCTCTGAGGACCTCAATTTCTCTAAATCAGAGGCTTTGTATCCGTGGTAGACTTAGCAAAGTGAATCATACACATTTTGTAAATCATTTCACTATCTGCTTCTGCATTACGAATGAAAAAAAAGTCAAATCGCTGTTTATTTCCATTAAGAAGTTGTTTAAACCAGCTGCTGAAGATTTTGAAATGCAGCTTAAGAGAGGTAATTGAAAGATTTCTAGTAAAAAGGATGATAAYTTTTTTGTGACCTTTGATGAAAAATGCCAAAAATGCCAAAATGCCAATCTGGCAGTTCCCTTTGCTCAGTGGCACACAGCAAATGGCAGTATTATACCACACTTCAAAACTCCAGCCCACAGAAGATGTGTGCTGCTTGACAGTTTTATTAGAAACATCAGTGACTAACTGATGTCTTTGGCAGAATGGTCTATTTTGAGTTTTTTTCCCCCTCATGCTTGGTGGCTTCTAATGAACAGCAGTTTCAAACTTCAGGATGTCTTAGATAATTACCCAGACCCCATTGCCACGGCATTTGAGCATCTCAAGTTTATGGCATGTACCCTCACAATGTTCCCCGAAATAGGGGAATAGAGATAGAAAAATTTTACACAGGGGGCTGAAATTTAACCAAAAAACAAGCATTCCCTCTCATTCTCTCTGAAGTCTGCTCTCAGCTCATTTTCTGAACTGAACTATATTAAAAACAAACAAAAATTTACTACCAACAGGCTCCTTGCACGGCAGATTTTGCTGAGAGATCAAAATCTGAAATGGTYTGGAGACAGAGTTCTCATTTTCTGTTCAGTGGAAATGTTATGCAGTAACCATTTATTATTCTGTAGTGGAAGGACCTTCATTTTCTCTATGCTATTAATCTAGCATCCATCATCAACATTTAAACAGCTCCTGAAAGTACCTAAAAACAATTTTGGTAAGCAGGAAAAGGGTTATGGTACCTATTTTAAAATGGGAGTTAATTTGAGTTTAAATGCTATTAAACACAGCGGTCACTATGGAGCTTCCGAAGAGAAAGAGCTGTCTGTTCCCACTAAATCCCAGAGAGAACATCTGCTCTCTCTAAAGTAGTCCCAATTTATGTTCAAATGYTTTATTTGAAAAAGACATTAAAATAACTGTAAAACTAAATTCTATGTTTATGGAGATTTACTTTATTCAAATTATCTTTAAAGGCCYTTCTACATTCGCTATGGCTAAACACGCCCTTCTGAGATTCATAATGAAGCAGCAAAGTATATTAAGCCTTGGATTAAAAGATGCTGGCATAATTAGCAGTGGATTTAGCCCTAATTAAAGCAYAGCTATAAATAGTCTTCTCTAGGATATATTGAGATCATCATTTTTTCCATTCCTTGGCTGTTGCTGACATAGCAAGCTACTATTATAAATCAATTATCAGCTGCATTTGTAGTGTGTCAGACACCRCTGATATAGAAATAGACTGTTTGCACATCCCGAAATGCTCAGAGTCCAATGTCATATCTGCCATACAGGCAGGGAGCCTCGGGGATTGGGCTGAACTGCCCGCTTCTCCCCCTCTGCCCTCAAATCCTGCCTTGCATAAAATCCTTGCCTGTAATATGTGTGTTGAGTTTTCACCTATACTGTGACCCCCAAGCTCTGCAGGTTTCAGCCTCAAAAGTTTCCAACAGGAAAACAAGAATCCTGTGATGACAAAAGAAACTGATCCTCTGAAATACCAGTTGCCACAATTTTTTCTAAAGGATGGTCGTTCGCTTTAGAAAAGGGACCTCTTACAGACCTCCATGACCTTTACTGTACTGTCCTTCAAAGAGAGGAGCCAGCCAAGATATTTTTAGCCCCTCTCTTTCCTGGAGGCAGGTCCTGAGATACCCCAGTGAGAGCTCAGCACTGGAGCCTGAGCACCRTCCTCATCTCACATGTAGCACGCCCTGCAGCAGCCAGGCAAACCCCTGCCAAATACACCTAGAATGCGTATTTTGGAGGAGGGACAAGCTCAGGACCTTCKGAGGTTGCTATTGCACTGTCTATTCAGAGGCATTCCCTCTAAATATTCCCTCTGAAGACTTCTTGACTTAAAAGTGGAGATTAGCTGAAGCAGGCGATACCTGAGAGATGTTCTGTGACATCCAGCAGAGCTTGGCCACTGAGGAAACGCACTCGGTGGGCAAACGCTTGCAGCAGCAACATGTTATCTGAAAGAGAAACATTTATTTCTGCTCACTCTTCTGAGGTTATAATAAAAAAAAAAGAAAAGAGGGGAAGGGAAAAGGCAGGTAACTGCATTTTGTAAAATAAATTTCTGCCAGTTTCTGAGTCCTTTTTTTCTTCTTTCCTTCCACCTTACTTGGGAAGATTTTAAATTCAAAAARCAAAGCTCTCATTTCACATTTGTAAATACAAAGTTGACTGCTGTACAAGGAGCTGTGTTAAACATTTCACATCAGGGCCCACAAAATTTAAATCACATGTAAGCAGTGAAAAGGTTTTGCATCCCGCAGCTTTACAGAAGTKACTTCCTCCCTCCCCTAAGGAAAAGGGTGAGAAGGCTCAAAAGTCCATTCACACTTTAAGGATAAGCTGGTGTTAAATCTTTAAGTTACCTGTTGGGATCTATGGACAAGACTCCAAGTCACTCTTACAAGAGAATTATTGCCCATTGCTAACACCATCCGCTCTCAGGGGCTCTTGTAACATCTCTGAAATCAGATCTTGGCAGAGAGACYGGAAAACAAACTGATTTCCCAATACTTGACTGTCATATATATTTTAGTTTCTCCTATGCTGCCTGTTGTTGATTTGGGGTCTTGTTTTAATTTATAAACTGTTGCCTGGATTGGTCTGCAGGCCTCCAGTCWTACCACTTTGATAAGCCAAGCAAAGCTTTTCTTGGAGGCAGAATGTGCGTGGAATGYGCTATGATAGTTCGTGGTGTCACCAGGAGCGGCACCGATCAAGCAGGCAACCTACTTCTTTGTGAACCTCTACAGAGCCAAATCCCAAAGTGGTTTTAAGTAGCACTGTGCTATTAAGTGTTCCTTTTTGCATGAGATATAAAAAGGAAGTTCCTAATGATCATCTTGCAAGCACACAGTAAAGACCTGATCCTGCTATCCTAATTAAGCTTCTGTTTTAGTAATTATACTCTTCTCATTCACCTTTTTAAACAGACACTTCACTTTTTGCCTCACACTCTTGCAGTATTGGCAGACGCTGTTTCACACTTGCTGTTCCTCCCCAGAGAGTTACCTTACAGCTGCTGCTTTGAAAAAAATGCCCTGAGATCTGGAGATCTTAAGGAGCACAAAATGTTAATTAATCATTCATATTGGTATCTACACAGATTTTCAGGGGAACACTTGGGGTTTGGGTGGGTGAGGGGGAACTGTTTGTTTGTTTGGTTTTTAGGAATCTAAGTTGACCTGGTTCCGGCTGGGACAGAGCTACTTTCTTCCCAGYAGCTGGAGAGAGTGCTGTGTTTCAGGTTTGGTAATGAAAGGAACATTGATGGTCCATTGATGCTTTGGTTGTTGCTGGGTGGTGCTTGCACCAGGACTTTTCAGCCTCCCATGCTCTGCCAGGTGCAGGGGGAGCTGGGGGGAGCATAGCCGGGGCAGTTGACCCAGCTGGCCAATGGGGTATTCTATACCATGTGACATCRTGCTCAGTATGAAACTGGGGAAGGAAGGGGCCTCTCATGTTTGGGACACGCGGGTTCATTCAGGACACGTGCTGAGTGAGCAGTTGCATTGTGCATTGCTTGCTTTGTATCTTCTGTTATTGTTGTTGTTATCATTGTTGTTATTACTGTTCTACTCTGTTTTACTTCCATTATTAAACTGTTTTTATCTCAACCCGTGAGTATTCCTACTTGTGCCCTYCCGATTCTCTCCCCCATCCTACCGGAGAGGGTGGGGGGGTGAGCAAGCGGCTGCGTGGTGTTTAGTTGCCAGCCGGGGTTAAACCACAACAGYCCTGTGTACAGGCACTATTCACCTTTCAATTTAAGGGTTTCAAATGCCCTGTGTATTTTGAAACACTAAAGCTCAAGTCAATAACAAATTTACCCAACCATTACTTTAACTGTCTTGAGARACCTAAAGACAGAGGAGCTTTTAATGGCTGTTAAACAAGGCAGCAGGTAGTTCAATTCTTACTAACTCAGCTTTAATTCTCTGCACTATATATTAGCTAAACCTGCTGGCCACAGGACAGACAGCCCAGCATTTGCAATATGAGCAAAAGAAGAATCTGCTTCTCCATGCTCTCATTTTCACTRCAGTCCCCTCTTTGCTACATTAACACCTACAGGGCAAATTTCCCTTCCCCTCTTGCAGAGGGCTGGTTCCTCTGGGAGCTACTCRGGCTGATGGCCTGACTCCATGCCCTGGCATCAGGCTGTGGCCATCTGAAGGGCATTTATTTCATGACAGAGGACAGGGTAGGACAGATGTCAGAGGAGAGCAAGATCTATGTCTTCGTCCCATTGCAGCTGGGCTTGATTTGTTGATTCTCCCTCACCTACAAGGTGGCTCCCTTGAGTGGAATTAGGGTCCCAGATCACTGCTAATGAATGTGTGTGGCCTTCAGCTGGGGACATCCAAGCCAATGCCAGGGTTAAGCTAAATGAATGATTCAGGCATTAYTTGGAAGCAAATTAGTTTGTAGGCAGAATTTTGGTCTCAGGGATGGGGTAGTTTTTTTGTTTGTTTTTAGGGGTATTTTTGTTTTTACATTGAGTGATCAAGTAATTTTCTAACCAGCTTGCATTTTTGCATGGATCATTAAAGGTGACAGATGAGGAAGACTCACCTAAAACTCAGAACCTGAAGCATGTCAACACAGAGGCTCGGAGCAATAGCTGGGCTCTTAGCTATGAAACTTAGTGGAGCAATGGGGCAAGACATTACGCTCACTTACTCCAAGCTAGGAGCGTTGCACAATCCTTTAGAGTTCTGGAGGTTTTTTGTCATTTGCCACTTGATTTTAAATTGTAAAGGCAGTCAATTTTAAAGCATATGGGAAGGTTTCGCTCGTGCATTTTTCCAGTAGAGCCCTCCTTCTCCCACTGAAGTCCTAGGTGTTGAATTTTGAAATATTTGTGATTCAGTTGCCTGTTTGAATTTTTGCAAATGTCCRTAAAAATGAGCAGAACCAAAAAAATATATCTCACCTTGTTTGCTTGAACCTGTCTCTGGGTAAAGTCAGTGTGATGAGAGATAGATGTGCCTCACTCCTGTTCTGACATCTGCCAGCATGGAAAATTTACAGTGATCTCTCAGAACTGGTGAGAGTAGAATGACAGAAAGCTCCATACAAAACCCTGAAGGGATCTGTTTGCCACATCCCCTGTTAGCAGGATTCTGCAACTTTTCCCCCACCTCATCCATTTTTTGTGGTGCCTGGGAGGAGGGTCAAGAGCAGTACAGGTCTCACACCTCCCCACTTCACGATCAGGAGCAACCCTATACTTGGGACACAGAAAGGCAGCAGGTCAGCAAATTCACTGAGTTCGCAAAGCAGCTGATGTGGAGAAAGTCRTTAATTCCCCTTTAAGACCTGCCTCTTCAAAACTAAATTTTTCAGGCATATTCACYCAGTGCTGCATTTTCACAGCTGACATAAATCTGCATGGCAAGGGAATTTACAGCAGACCTTGGCTATGTAGTTATTGGCTATAGCAATCTTGCCCCATGCAGAACAACATGTGGAACAAGCCATCATTTACAGCTGGATTTATACCTGCTTGTTCTAAAGAAAAGAACTTGGAAAATCATAAATTCCCTTTTAAAAAAAGAAGGCAAAGAAGAAAGGTGGAAAATAGACAAGACCAGCTAATGCCTATAATGTAGAGCCTTCCAGGAAGCTGTTCTGCAGAAGCTCTGATGGGCCAGTGTCCCTTCATGCAAACAGCAAAGCATTTCATCTGGGAAGTCAAATTGGGCCCAAACAACCTCCAAAATCCCTTTGTCCCTGAATTCTAGCAAAKTTGTACTCCAGGATTTATTGTTCAGCTCTTTCTGTACCAAAGCAGACAARCAGCACAGAGCCAAAGGCTCCTGGGACTTTGGGGAAATGCTGGTACTCATTCAAGCCTGTCTGGGAACTGGTGCATAAGGACGGCACCACCACAGCTTCTAGGTACCCAGCTCACCAGTTACAGTCGGCAGGAATTCAGGTCCTTTAATATATAGCATAAATGACACAAGTGATAYGCAAACCTAGCATCAACCACAGAACCCAAACACTTTATGTGGAACCTCTTTTCTGTAGTAGATTTTAATCAGTGTAAAAAAAACTCCTGGTGAACACTTTTGTTGATGGCATTCATCTTTCCAAAACCACACGCCTTGCTTGCATAAGTGAGCACACACCAGCTCTCATTTCACATTTCAACAGAAGTCAGAGCTGGAGTAAACAGCAGATGAAGTGCCGCAGGGACCAGAAACTTCTGGTCACCGCTGCAGCGATGACAGGAGTAGCACAAGTATTGCCACTGTGTTTCTGAATCTACACCAGAAGATCAAGAAGGAAATTCAGGCCTGGATTCATCTCACCAAACTTTAAACACTTCACTGAGGTTTGAGTGGGCAGACGTAAACACCTCCAGYAAGCTACACAGAGCAGCCTGAGTCTCCCACCCTGATGGAAACGTGCAAAAAGAAAACCAGGCAAAACCAGGTCAACACCTCTCCACTAGAACCTTGCAGCTGGATCCTCCAGGTGATCCAGCTGCCTAAAATAAAGCACCTAAGAATAACCTAAGACTCACAGAGAAYAACACTTGCTACAGACTTGTGTCTGATTTTCAACTGTGTCCCCTGGCTGCAACCAACCCTACCAGCCCCTTCTTCACTTAGASAGCCACCCAGTTGTCTATCCTTGTACTCATTGTTGTGAATCATTAATATCAACCATGAAACTGAGGTGAGAGAAAAAAAAATCTTAGTATAATCCCATTCTATTATTCCCATCCTTTCATTTCTGCTTTTCTGACTCCCTTATTTTTAGGTTAGTGCCTCCAAATTAAAGCAAACTGAAACCTGTGGCAGGTGAGGGGAAGCAGGGAGCTAACTTCAGGACAGTATCTCCATATGCTTTTAAGAAATATATACTACCCACAATGCGTACAATCAGTTTCTAGAGCAGATCACAAGGGAATAATTCCAAATACACTGACCAAAAAGTACCTGTTAAAAGCTGTTTTGATGAACTGTAAAGACACCAACATAGACTTCTATAGTATTACATGRAAGGAACATGCCACTGTATTTGCCAGTCCACAGCATGCAAACACATAGCTTTTGGACAGCAATAAGGGATGGGCTGCAGGTGCACTCTGCAGGGCAGGTGCCCCCAGCCAAAACGCGCCAGAGGATCCCTGAGAGCTTCAGCATGACCCTGGTARGCAGCAGAAGACATGCTGTACAACCTGCAGCAGGCCATATGGTTTAGGACACGGGGCAGATTGGGACCTCACTCTCTCCCTACTGCAGGTACATCTTTTACATCAACAGGCATACTTGCAGCCCCATGCTCAAGCATCCAGAAAAGGGGACAATAATGGGCTCCTTACCCTTCTGGAAGAAGGGAGCCRAGGCATTTCTAACCCCACACACGTGAAGACCTCCAGGCTGACTATGGAACAAACATTTCACCCTTCATCTGATCTCCGCTAGGATCTTTCATAACACAGTATCTTGTTAAATTCAAAGTCTCAAGAGCTTCCACCACCCTTCCCACCAGGTGTTTCAAGGAAAAARCACATTCCTTTCATCTTGTTTTAGTGGATATAAACTTAACAGAATGCACATCTTAGAAATCCAAGTCAATAAAAACAAAACGCATGCAGTTTCCCAGGAGGAAGGGGGGGAAAACAGTCATGACAGATGCTAGTCACTTCCCTCATGCTCTTCTGGCAGGAACTTAAAATAATCCCTATAATGTCCTCTCTACTGAATTAATAATCAGACATACGATCCAGGTGATAAGCGGCATCCATTCAGCTGCACATCACAACATGATACAACAGATTGGGATAGAAAGAATGCAGGCAGGACTTCATAAACATCTTGCAGCAGCTGGATATTTCCACAGACAACAACAGCTATCAGCAGGCTCAGTGTCCACTGGACTCCGAGATGGAGAAGCCGCAGCTGAGGAGAGTCAATGTCAGAGGTTAGCCTTACCTAGGTGAGCARTGGATGCTTCCAGCGCTTTCACAGCTGCAGCATAAATCCCCAAGTGCTTTGAGTTCAGGTTGTCAGTAACTGCTGCTACCAGAGAGACCAGCACTGGGTGTAAGGCGTCTCTGAGCATAGGTGTCATCAAAGCCAGCGCCTCCAGTGCCTGCTGGTTCACTTTCTTGTTGCAATCCTGAAGTCTCAGGACAAAAACATCAAAAATCTGTTAAGAAAACAAACAACACGGAAGCTGGATTAAAATGTCTTTGTTTCAAGAAGAGATATAGAAACAAGTACCCAGCAATGTAAAAGATGACTGTAATCCTTTCTGTCAGGTCAGCRCTTGCTAGCACAATTTCACTGTTTYGCTGTGGGCTACTCACTGCARTGTTTGAACAACCTCATGCTGGTTGAAAAGATTTTCATATTTTATTAAGAGGTTTAGGTGGGRGCAGGATAGTCCATATGGTGTTTCTCTTTACCTATAAATCATTAAATTAATCTCATTTTAATAATGCAAAATAGTATCTTTGGTATAGAGGTATGAAAACAGGTATTTACGATGCCCATTTTTCCATAAAGTTGTCTCAAGTACTGAGAGTAGTTTTGATTTTGCCAAAACTGTGRCTGGATGAGATCCAAGTTTTGTTTTATCTGTCTCAGAACATGCAACAGGAGGAGTGCAGGGCTCTGATGAACTCTTCAGGATCCAGACCATTTGTCTAGCTAACAGGTAGACTTCTGAAGTTTAATGTGCTGTGCAGTTCTCATTAGAGCAGGTTTAGTCCCTCGACAGCCACATTATCAGGCACCATTTTCTGGAAAAGGGGAAAAAAGMAGCTGCTGGGAGGAGAAGGAAGAGAAGATCTGTCTCTAGCCATTTTCCTCCTCTTTCCAAAGAGAAAAAAGGAACCCCAGGAAGGGTGAGAACAGTCTTTCCCAAGCAGGAAAGGGATGAGGATGGAAGTGAATAGGCAAAGTTGTGTCTGCATAAGACAAGATAAAGTTTACAGGAGCATCCTTTAAAAAAAATAATTTTTTTTTTTTTTTTAAATCAACCCAGCCTGGCACTTCTCTCCCCCATCCCAACCCATTTTTCTTCTAGAGAATAACTGCCAAGCTTTCAGGGRCTGGATTTCCTTTATTTCAACCTAACTGGTAGTAGGAGACAGCAGAAGTTAGAGCAACAGTAAATTCTGTCATCATCTCACRAACAGCACCAATAGGCACCTGCCAGAGAAATACACCTGGACTGAAATTACTTGCCCTGAAGCCTGCAGTTGAATTAAATTATTCTGGGTAAGAAGAGACCAGCCTGTCCCAAACAACTAGCATGTAGTGCCAAGACACACTGWGTTAACTTCACAGGTAGAGGCTTGGGAAGGGAGCTAATGGGAAAGGAGCAATAGAGATGTCCTACATACCTGAACAATGTTAGTGGAAATGAGCTGGGGTCTGCTTTTGCAGTGATCTAGGAGGAGCACCACTCCCTCCATTCGTGTCTGAAACTCCTTGGCTGTCAGRAGCTTGTAAAGCTCCTTGAGCTGTTCAGTTTCTTCCACAGTCTGAAGTGACGTGCGACGGACTGTCTGACGGGGTAAGATGAGTACATCAGAGCCAGACCTCAAATTGGAAAATAAAAAAAAAAAAAAGGTAAGACCTTTTGGTGATAATATCTTCAGTTAATTGTGAGGAAAACATCTTGAGGAGACTTCCTAATGATGTGGTTTCAGCTAGATCCTGATCTGAAAAGCAACTTGGATCTCATGACAATCATTACAGGAGACAATCTGCAAGTAACATTATTGCTAGTGCTTACTCRGGAAAACCAAGGCACTGAGGATGGGACTAATCTCATTTATCTTCATATGTCTCCCAGGTACTCATCTAGCATCACTTTGTGAGGAAAAATAGGCACTACTTCAAAGTTTAAATGCCTCATCTCATGGGAGGTGTCTGTATTATAAGGAAATTAATTACTCTGGAGAAGTGTCTCTACAACAGGTATGAGAATCTGGATAAATAGCTCAGATGCATCTGAACAGATGAATCCTACCCAGAGAGATTAAGGGACATATCTGAAAGGATCCAGAGGATCAGTAACAGAGACAAAACCAGAAGCCAGCTATCCCACCACTATGCTCACATTATTGCTTCCCTAGGGACTGGATCCACAGCTTAACAAACCCAATGGGAACAATTCTCTTGGATTAACCTCTCTCTGCCATGAGCATGGGGAGATCCTAACTATGCTAGTGAGGCATGTGATCACCTTCCTGCCACCACTGAGCACAACAGAGCTAAATAAATCCACTCTGTTATCAGAGGAGAACAGGTACAAGTAGCTGTCCCTCTGGTGTGGGAAGACAACAAGGACCAAATTCCTATCTTGAGTGCTGGTTGCAGCACAGGGGAAAAAAACATGCTGTCCATCAATCAACCAATAATGGGTCTGAATGACATGAATAGCTACAGAAAAAGTCCACGTTGAGACATCTGTTGACCAGAACTGCTCAGGAATTGTCTTGCTGGTACTGTTTGAGGATCAGAAAGCCATGATTCGGCCAGACCAAAYCACATGCATGGGAAGTGCTATTTTTGGGAATGGCATCTTGGTTCTAGACTGGGACTTCTCATCAAACCACCCATCTAAAAAAAGACTCCACTCAGATAAGAATACCCTGATTGAAATTACTTGTCCCAAGTCAAACAGCAGAGACACAACCCTCTCACAGCCTCCACAACACTGTCCTTGCCACTGCACTGGATTTTCTGAGCTGCAACTGGTGGTTGTTCTTTTCCTCTCTCTCAATTTTTGTGGAAAACCCTCCAGAGAACTTGTGTTCAAGCCTAATGCAGAAGTAGACATTTTTTAATCAAAGAARATTTGTGGGCCAAGGAAACAATATTTGGCACAGCTTGTCTTCACCAGAAAGATTTTACTGAGGAAGAGACATGTAAAGCTTGTCATGTGCTTTGTCAGATACAACAGAACTGCTCAGTACCCTTCCTCAGAAGGCAAGTTGTCCTGGGGCATCATCAAGCCGCTGTTCCTAGACTTCCTGGGGTCCTTGGCAGATGGAGGTTCACATTTACGGTCTTCTATCCCCTACATATGTATATAAAAAACCATGAATCTATAGAAGATAAAATAGGAAATTACTTGTTTAAAACACAAGTTATAACCACGATCACTGCTACCAAGAAAGGCTTAGGAAAACATTTCATAACTTAGAGAGGGAGACAGGCCAGAGATTCAGTGATGTCTACTATTTGTTTTCAATAATCCAAGGCAGGTTATAGGTGCTACCATAATGGGCAGCAGTATAAAATCCTGWATTCATTAGTCTTGAGCACAAATGGGAACAATGTGAACTAGCAGGGAACAAGCCTTCTTAAAGGGAATAGCGGGAAACTTTTGGACTCTCTGCAGGTTGGCCCATAGTGTTGGGAGTTTATTTGGTTCACGCTCACTCTCCTTATTCCTGCACAAAGGCATATTTCCTTCTAGAATGTAATTGGAGAGGAATAAAAAAAAAAAAGGAATGATTTTCCATGGATGCTGAATTCACAAAGCTTCTTCCAGCTCCACAGTGCATGACAGCAGGGCAGTATTCCCAGAACACAGACAATGTATGTACTAATTATGATCACCTTGTGCATCTTTTGTACATTTGGAAGTTTTCTTGGCACTACCACTTGCTTCGTCTGTTGCAAAGCCTCTATTATCTTCAGAAGCACTATTCTCACTTCTTTGCTTTATTGGGGCAGGAGAGTATTTTTTTTTATGCTTGAAGGTAAAACCATTTTCTCCTACTTCCCTTTCCTGTTTGTGGCTGATATTCAAAATRCACTCACTTTATTTCTAACAATACTAGTTCCTGCACTGTCTACAGATAAACAGGCTGAGGAGCAACAGTTCATTCCCAGAAGAAAAATGATTCAGCAGAGGAAGAATGAGATAAAGAAAGATTAGGTATGTTTAATCTCATATTAGCAATCTCAGTACTTGCATAAGGGAGACATTTCTCCTGCCAAGCACTTACTTTCTGCTTAAGCGTTGCCATAACATCTTCCAAGTCACGTGAGGGGACAGACTGTTTCAAGTACCTTTCAAATTTTTGATGACTCATCAATATATTCATCATCTTCCGTCCATAACACCTAACACAGGAGAGAAATTAATACAGACTATTACTGTCTTTTCTCCTTTGTGAATAAACAAAGGAAAAGTGTTAATAGAATAAGCTGATATTTTAAACTCCTCATGTGCAATACCTTCATGAGAAGGTATTACCTATTCAGCAAAGAGAGATATTTACCTCCACTTGTCATCACTGCAYAATGCTGCTAGCTGAACATAAGAGGCAAGAGGAGAACACAGGGCAACAGGAAAATACAATTTCACTCTGAAATTGAGGGTATGCTTCTGTGGGATCGAAGGATCCCGTGGGATGAGCGAAGCACATCTCCTGCTTTGCTGTCATGGCTTATTTGCAGTGTTTTGCTGCCATTGCACAATAATCTACTTTTCTTTAACTGGTGGAGAAGCTAGGACAAATCACCTCATGCTTACAATTTATTATTCTATACTACATGTATGCACACAGGCAGCAAGTTGTTCATGTGTTCTTGGCATCTATTAATGGGAATTTAAATTAATAATCAAAGTAAGGTTTGTTTGGTTTGGYTTGGTTTTGCTACTATGAAACTACAGCTATCTTCAGGAGGAAATTTAGAGATCATTCAGCCACAGACAACAACATTACACACTGATTGGGAARAAAAATTTGTGACTATCACAGGCAACTAAATCTGTAGAATAAGTTTAGAAAGACTGAATACATTGGTTAAAGACAGCTGGAATATTTCTAGGATAGTCTTAACCTTATCAGAAATAAATGCTTGCRATCCTTCAGTGATGAACAGTGGCCAACGCCTCAGCTTTGCATTGTACACATAAGACCAAACAAAATTGTTTGACTGACTAATCTCAGCTCAATTGATCTGCATAAAGAATCATTCAAGTCACAGGAATTTGGCAATGGTCCTTCTTGCTGGACAACCTCATGTTACCCAGYACAGTCATTTCCCCAGACAACATTTTCCACACTGTGAAGTAACTTTCTTAATATTTACTTTACCTTCTACTCTTTTGTGGTTTTATCATTTATAGCCAGACATCAGTTTTCATATTTTAGGAGGTGAAATGAAGATCATCACCTTGTATCCTGATGACTGTCCTGAGCAAGYTTCACCAGCGTGCGCACCAGCAGCTCGGTACTGTCACGTGTGCCTGACAGGAGCTTCTCGGCTCCGATTTGCTCCATCGCAGTCAGTAGGTGTTCGGCCGCACACTTCCGCACCAGGACATTGCGATGCCTGGAAACAAGAGAACAAACACTGGGGCAGAGGGACAAGGAAGGCCAGAAGCASAGGTCTCGGTCATAGCATACTCCCTGTCATTGCTGCGAGGAGGCGGCATGTGTTCTCGCTGCAATTTTAGTCACTAATCAGTAGAAGATTCTGCCCTCAGATAAATACAAAGTTGGCATTGTACAGAGGGACTAACTGCAAGGAAGGGGCAGGAATTCAATCTCCCTGGACTATCCGATACTCAATTTCTTTCCCGAAATTAAGTCTAAGAAAGAGGGAAATGAAAGACAATTCATGCTGACTCGTCAGAGGGGTCCCACTACACAGACAGAGCTGCAGCAGGATTGAGGCTTATTCTACCCGTTGATCTCCAAATCTGCAGACCCTTGCAAAAAACAAATGGGGGGAAAAAACCTGTGGGGCATGAAGCCACAGAATATCCAGCTATGCAGACAGTTTGTTCTTTGAGGCTTGGCAAGAGATTTGTTTGAATGTTTTACTCTTTTCAAAAGCKGAGGAAAGGGTAGCAGCCATTTTAGCCAGCTTACCCTTTCTAGAGGGTGCCTATTTGAAACTATCAGGCACAGCACTAATACTTTAAGGCAGCATTTGCTTCAGCTATCCCATGGSAGTTGGCCTGTGAAGGCGCCTGCAAAGTGATTCACCATCTCAAGGCTAACATGCAGCGTCAATTTGAATAGAAAGTGGAGCTCTAAGGACACGACAGTCAGACAGACTCCTCTCGGCAGGAGCTGTGCCTGCTGTGCAGGCTGTGCTGCACCCAGCGGRTTCTCCCCCACGTGCTCCGTGTCCCAACAATTAGCCTCCTTATTTCTCAAGTTAATGGCATAATGATGATGCATGGTTTTTCCCAGCGCTTCTGTGGTTAGCATTGTGAAATATCAAAGGGCGCTCACTGCTGGAATTGCCGTTGTCCCTCTTCCTGCAAAGCCACAAGGCTGTATCACCACCCTTTGCAGGGACTTTTGCTTCCTCATCATTGACCATGTCTAGGCAGCGTTGACAGACTGTGAGAACAAATGGGCTGTAGTAGGGCAGAAGTARATGACAAGAGGAAGGGAGCGAGATTGATCAGAGAATCTAATCCCCGAGTTCACAGAAGATGCAGGAGAAAGAACCCTTCCCTCCCATCATTCCCCTTCTGCCTCCTGTCCCTTCCCCCTACCCACACAATTTAAGGTGAAGGRTATCAATAAGAGAAGAATGACATACTGGACTCCACTAGCCATGAAAGCAGTCATTGCTCGTGCAGGAGTCACGCTCCCCACCATGGTCCCCAGGGACTGATTGGCAGCTTTCTGAATGAACTCGCTGGAGTCCCCCATCTTCTGGAGCAAGACCCGAGCAACTTCATCCACCTCTTGGTCCATGTGCTTCTTCATGGTCCTGAAGAGCTCTTCAAGAGTGCTGATTGCAAAGCGAGACACCTTTGAGCGGAGGTTGCTCACCTGGGGAAGTCAGGAGGGGAAAYGTAAGAATCACCTTGTAAAGAAAATCAGTTCCCCTAGACAACCCTGTGCTGGTTTTGGCTGGGATAGAGTTAACTTTCCTCATAGTAGCTAGTATGGGGCCATGTTCTGGATTTGTGCTGGAAACAGTGTTGRTAACACAGGGATGTTTTCATTATTGCTGAGCAGTGCTTACACAGAGTTAAGGCCTTTTCTGCTTCTCACACCACCCCACCAGCAAGGAGGCTGGGGGTGCACAAGAAGTTGAGAGGGGACACAGCTGGGACAGCTGACCCCAACTGACCAAAGGGATATTCCATACCATATGATGTCATGCTCAGCATATAAAGCTGGGGGAAGAAGGAGGAAGGGGGGGACATTTGGAGTGATGGCATTTGTGTTCCCAAGTAACCATTACACGTGACGGAGCCCTGCTGTCCTGGAGATAGCTGAACACCTGCCTGCCCATGGGAAGCAGTGAGTTAATTCCTTGTTTTGCTTTGCTTGCATGCGCGGCTTTTGCTTTACCTATTAAACTGTCTTTATCTTAACCCACAAGTTTTCTCACTTTTACCCGTCCGATTTTCATCCTACTGGAGGGGGGGGGAGTGAGCGAGCAGCTGTGTGGGGCTTAGTTGCTGGCTGGGGTTAAACAACAAAGTACTAGGAAACAACAAGACTTCTCGCTGTGTCCAGGGGGAACATAAGAGCACAGTAAAAGCAGAAGACCACAGACACAGAAACACAGTTACTCTGATAYCAACTTCTCTGGCTTCAGGCTGTTGTGGTTTAACCCCAACCAGCAACTAAACACCACGCAGCCACTCGCTCACACCCCSCCTCCAGTAGGATGGGGGAGATAATCGGGAGGGCACAAGTAGGAAAACTCATGGGTTGAGATAAAAAYAGTTTAATAATGAAAATAAAACAAAGTAGAACAGTAATAACAACAATGATAACAACAACAATAACAGAACATACAAAGCARGTGATGCACAATGCAACTGCTCACCCACCATGTGTCCCRAACACGAGAGGCCTCCCCACCCTAGTTTTTTACCGAGCATGATGTCACATGGTATAGAATACCCCATTGGCCAGCTGGGTCAACCGCCTGGCTATGCTCCTCCCCAGCTCCCCCTGCACCTGGCAGAGCATGGGAGGCTGAAAAGTCCTGGTGCAAGCACCACCCAGCAACAACCAAAGCATCAATGRGCCATCAACRTTCCTTTCATTACCAAACCTGAAACACAGCACCCCCTCCAGCTACTGGGAAGAAAGTTAACTCTGTCCCAGCCGGAACCAGGACAATATCCACCCCTTATTCTGTACCATTCTACGTCATGCCCAGGTCTCACATTTTCCAATACATCCCAATTAATCATCACCACTTTTCCTGTCTTTTGATATATACACACAGATACCATTCCCTTAGTCTAAGGGCCATCCCTCTAAAATGTCCATTGAGTTCATTTAGTCCATGACTTTGGGCTCCATCTCTCATAACAGTCTTTTAGGGCAGGGGAGATGGTGTGTGGTGTTGGATTGTTGCATCCTGAAGCCAGTTCTGGTTTCATTATCACTGTGCTCGTCTGGTTCTATCATCGTTGCACTTTACTCAGTTTCATCAGAGTTCATTCTTTTTTAATCTGGGTGATTCTTACTGCAACACCGTTAATATGATATACAGGATTATATAGCAATTAACATTATACACCTCAGTTCRTTGGCTGTTTTCACCCAAAATCAAATCCCCTTGAGGTACACATCGGACTTGCCCATCCTTTYGCATTAYTCACYAAGTGCACCCAGGTCCTTGAACAAAAGCAATCCCACGAATGGGTTTTCCCTTGCCCAGGGTGGGAGTAACCCAGACTGTCTTCCCCAGCATATTCCTTACATGCACTACAGGGACTTTATCCTCCTCTACACTACGTAAGGGTTTTGACTGGGCAGGGCCAGCTCGAGTGGCAGATCCCCTGGTGTTGACTAACCAGGTGGCCTTTGCTAAATGTGTCCCCCAATGCTTGAATGTCCCACCACCCAGTGCTCTCAGTGTGGTCTTTAGCAGCCCATTGTATCACTTGATTTTCCCGGAGGCTGGTGCATGATAGGGGATGTGATATACCCACTCAATGCCATGCTCTCTGGCCCAGGTGTCTATGASGGTGTTTCRGAAGTGAGTCCCGTTGTCTGACTCAATTCTCTCTGGGGTGCCATGTYGCCATAGGACTTGCTTCTCAAGGCCCAGGATGGTGTTCCGGGCAGTGGCATGGGGCACAGGATATGTTTCCAGCCACCCGGTGGTTACTTCCACCATGGTGAGCACATGGCACTTGCCTTGGCAGGTCTGTGGCAGTGTGATAGAATCAATCTGCCAGGCCTCCCCATACTTATACTTCAACCATCGCCYTCCATACCGAAGAGGCTTTACTCGCTTGGCTTGCTTGATGGCAGCGCATGTTTCACATTCACGGATAACCTGTGCAATAGTGTCCATGGTCAAGTCCACTCCTCGATCACGAGCCCATCTATATGTTTCRTCTCCTCCTTGATGGYCTGAGGTGTCATGGGCCCACCGAGCTAGAAATAGTTYACCCTTATGTTGCCAGTCCAGATCCACCTGAGCCACTTCAATCTTAGCAGCCTTATCCACCTGYTGGTTGTTCTGGTATTCTTCAGTGGCCTGACTCTTGGGTACATGAGCATCTACGTGACCTACTTTTACAACCAGGTTCTCTACCAGGGCAGCGATATCTTGCCACACTTCAGCAGCCCAGATGGGTTTACCTCTGCACTGCCAGTTGTTCTGCTTCCATTGCTGCAGCCACCCCCACAGAGCATTTGCCACCAYCCATGAGTCAGTATAAAGATAAAGTACTGGCCATTTTTCTTGCTCAACAATATCCAAAGCCAGCTGGATGGCCTTCACCTCTGCAAACTGACTCGATYCACCTTCTCCTTCAGCAGTTTCTGCAACTTGTCCTGTAGGACTCCATACAGCAGCCTTCCACCTCCGATGCTTTCCCACAAGGCAGCAGGACCCATCAGTGAACAGGSCATAYCGCTTCTCATTTTCTGGAAGTTTATTATACAGTAGGGCTTCTTCAGCAYGCGTCACCTCCTCCTCTGGRGACATTCCAAAATCTTTGCCTTCTGGCCAGTTCGTGATCACTTCCAAGATTCCTGGATGACTGGGGTTTCCTACTTGGGCCTGTTGTATGATCAGTGCGACCCACTTACTCCACGTAGCATCGGTTGCATGATGTGTAGAGGGGACCCTSCCTTTGAACATCCAGCTCAGCACCRGCAGTYGGGGCGCCAGGAAGAGCTGTGCTTCGGTACCAACCACTTCCGAAGCAGCTCGAACTCCTTCATATGCTGCCAATATCTCCTTCTCAGCTGGAGTATAGTGGGCCTCGGATCCTCTGTATCCCCGACTCCAAAACCCTAAGGGTCGACCTCAAGTCTCCCCTGGTGCTTTCTGCCASAGGCTCCAGGTAGGGCCATTCTCCCCGGCTGYGGTGTAGAGCACGYTCTTTACATCTTGTCCTGCCCRGACTGGCCCAAGGGCTACTGCCTGAAGTATCTCCCGTTTAATTTGTTCAAAGGCTTGTTGTTGCTCGGGGSCCCATTTSAAATCGTTCTTCCAGGTCACTTGATAGGGAGGGCTTACAATCAGGCTGTAATCTGGAACATGCATTCTCCAAAAACCCACAATGCCTAAGAAGGCTTGTGTTTCCTTTTTGCTAGTYRGTGGAGACATGGCTGTTATTTTATTGATCACATCCATTGGGATCTGACGACATCCATCTTGCCATTTTATTCCTAAAAACTGGATCTCCYGTGCAGGCCCCTTGACCTTACTTTGTTTTATGGCAAAACCGGCTTTCAGAAGGATTTGGATTATTCTCCCCCTTTCTCGAAAACTTCTTCTGCTGTGTTGCCYCATACGAYGACGTATGACGTCATACGACGATCAATGTATTGCAGGTGTTCCAGAGCCTCACCCTATTCCAGTGCGGTGTGGATCAGTCCATGGCAAATGGTGGGGCTGTGTTTCCACCCCTGGGGCAGTCGATTCCAGCTGTACTGGACGCCCCTCCAAGTGAAAGCAAACTGTGGCCTGCACTCTGCCGCCAAAGGGCTCGAGAAGAACGCATTGGCGATATCWMTTGTGGCGTACCACTTGGCTGCYTTTGACTCCAGTTCRTATTGAAGTTCTAGCACGTTTGGCACGGCAGCACTCAATGGTGGCATGACTTCGTTCAGGCCACGATAGTCCACTGTTAGTCTCCACTCTCCRTTAGACTTTCGCACTGGCCATATGGGACTGTTAAAGGGTGAGCGAGTCTTGCTGACCACTCCTTGGCTCTCCAGTCGAMGAATCAGCTTATGGATGGGAAGCAGGGAGTCTCGGTTGGTGYGATATTGCCGCYGGTGCACTGTCATGGTAGCGATCGGCACCCGTTGTTCTTCGAYCCTCAGCAACCCCATAACAGAAGGGTCCTCYGAGASACCAGGCAAGGYRGACAGCTGTTTAMTTTCCTCTGTCTCCAAGGCAGCTACACCAAAAGCCCACCAGTACCTTTTTGGGTCCTTGAAATACCCTCTCTTGAAGTAGTCTATGCCAAGGATGCACGGAGCCTCTGGGCCAGTCACAATGGGATGCTTTTGCCACTCATTCCCACYTAGGCTCGCTTCAGCCTCCAATACAGTTAGCTCTTGGGATCCCCCTGTCACTCCAGAAATACAGATGGGTTCTGCCCCTTTATAGCTTGATGGCAYTAGGGTACACCACGTGTCCCGAACAAACCTGTGTGTCCCGAACATGAGAGGCCCCCCCCTCCCCCAGTTTCATACTGAGCACAATGTCACATGGTATAGAATACCCCATTGGCCAGCTGGGTCAACAGCCCTGGCTATGCTCCCCCCCAGGTCCCCCTGCACCTGGCAGAGCAYGGGAGGCTGAAAAGTTGTCAGTGCAAGCACCACCCAACAACAACCAAAGCATCAATGGGCCATCAAYGTTCCTTTCATTACCAAACCTGAAACACAGCACCCCCTCCAGCTGCTGGGAAGAAAGTTAACTCTGTCCCARCYGGAACCAGGACACAGGCCYGCTTATACAATACAATTTTAATGAGRCTGCAGGCATAAAAAATATTGTTTCATCTAGAACAAAGTGTGCTACTTAGCCCATAATGTGCACTGCACAAACAAAAAAATAAAGCAAGGGCTGTTTTTAAACTACAAAGCACAATTCATAAAGACAAGATAGAGGAAAAGTAGTACTGYCTACTTTCCTCCTGTCCAAAAACGCAGCACTGGCAGTTGGARTACTCAACCAGGAAACAGAAAATATGGGCTCAAGTCTACAGACTAATTCGCAGCAGGGACTTGAGTCCATCTGYGGCTCTATCTACTCAGGAGAACCCTAGTGTTGGACTCAAGGCACTCAAGGATCCTAGAGATCACATGCAATTACAGCTGTGATCAGCGGGGTTTTACAGCATTCAGTGCTGCTTTGAAGTGATCCCCGCTTCCCAAAGGCTCTCCCACAAGGGTAAGGAAGAAGCATCTCAAGAGTCATRTGCTTCATTTGAAAGATACTTTGAATGACAGACCAGTAGTTCTTTCTGCTAGACTTAGTTGTGCCTGTTAATAAAAATGAACAACATAAGTGCTAGAAGTGCTTCTGAAAACAAAATCTGGGACTGGAGTGAAATGGAAGCTGAAAGATGTCTCTGCACATGAGTGTGTAGAACAGAGAGGAACAAATTTCCTCAGAAATATAAAATTGATATAAAAATCAGATGAGCTAAGCTGAAAGGGCTTCTTTTCCTAACCCTGATCTCAGAGTGGAAGAATTTGAGTCCTGCATATCTAAACAGAAAGGTTTGAAGAGTCCAACATTCAAGGAGGCATTCAAGCCTCCAACGTCATTAAATATTGGATAGAAGGACTGATTTTCATAGAAATTAGCTAAGTCTTACTGTCTTCTGCAAGCAAAGGAAAATTTAATATATTTGGCAATCRTGTAGTAAGAATACAAGGCAGCTGGTTCAGGCCACAGACAAGTGCCAAGTTGGAAATATAGCCACAGATGTTATTAAGGAGCTTAGGTTGAGACCTCCCTGTTAACTGAGAGATGAGACAGTGAAGCTGTGCGTGACTGCCCTGCAAATGCCACAGCCAGGCTGCTCCAAGTACCCAGTGGCTGCAGTGCAAAATTCCACCGGTACACGGAGGCAACAGATCAACGGAAAGAGCAAATTACCAAAAAGCACGCAGAAAGGAAGGAGAAGACATCACCAGGAAACACTGGAAAATAAATACCTGCAGTCAATCCCCCAGGATGCTGAGGAGGAGGAGGAAGTGGGAGGAAGCTGGGAGGCAAAAGCTGCAGTGTTTAATTACAGCTTGGGCAGAGATTTGGGCTGTGGCAAATCACCTGATTAGTGTCTCAGTTTCTGCATTTGTATATTGCATTATAATGACACCTAGCTCAAAGAGGAGGGAGACAGATGCCCTACATACCAGTAAATACAGCTCTGTGTACAGACAGATCATATAGATAGGTGACATAGCTATTAGAAAAATGAGGTCTAGTAATGAAAGCAGACACTGAGCACACATGCAAATGAATAAACACACATCTACTCTACGCCCCATGTAAAAGGTAYGTGGGACACAATTAAACACAATGTTCTTACCTCTTTGGTAACTGCCAAGGAGACATCGTGAAGTCTACAAAGAAGGACTTCTGAGTGGCAGATAGCCAGGCGTCTGACACTGAAGAGTCCCTTGGCCTTCTGCTGCCTGAAAGGCAATTACCAAAAAGATTGATTTTTCTCACCACCCAAGAAGTAGGCAGCACCCTCTGAAATTATCAGGTGTCCRCTCAAACAAACGAAGGGAGGTGCTTCTCATACAGCACTTAATTAAATCATGGAACTCACTGCCACAGGATGCTGTGGTGGTCAAAAGTGTACATAAATCCAAAAGGCAAATAGATGGTTTCAGAGTGGATGGGTTAATTTGTGGCCATTATACAAGACAGCCTTTCTGGAATCCCTGGCACACGAAGTCCCTATGTCGCTGCTTCCTAGAAGCTGGGAAGCTGTGCCATGTTTCCGTTTCTTGCACCTTCCCTGGTCCCTGTCCCTGAGATACAGTCCCATCTGGCTGTTACTGGGGCATTTTCCCTCTTCGCCATCCCCAGAGGGCAGTTCAGGACTGAGAGTCTGCACTGCCACTCCATAGCCGAGTTTGCACTCCGCAATCTAGTTGTTGTCCCCGCCCTGCCCCCCCACCAAAAAAAAAAAAAAAAMCCCACACCAACCAAACAGTATGTCCTGAAAGATTCCACACCTGGGCAAGAACAGCTGAAATGCTGGATTTTCCACAAAACCACTGCTTAAAATAATACCCACAACAGCAACATGTTATTTAAAAGTAGTAAAAACACGCCTCTCTCAGTATTTTCTTTGTGAAGGACCTGAGCTACATGAAGKCATATAGTGCAGTCACTGGTTCACCAGGGCTGCTGGGCAGGACTGGGGACCCATCCTCACTGGGGTCCCTGAGTGTAACCTGGACCCCCCACACCTGCAGCAGCTCTCTGCACCTCACAGGGCACCAAACAGGAACAAGGAAGAGAAAGGGGAGAGGGGTAAAACAAAGCTATCACACAAGGAGATGCATCACGGAAGATTTTTCATGGTTATCCCAGTGTGAACAGAGCCCTAGTGAGTGTATGCTGACCCAGAAATCAAAAAGACAACCAATATCACCTGAAATCTGCAGAGCCTTCTCCTGTCTGTGTCTAATTTCAGGACACACTGCAATAATCAACAAAACATCTTTGGCCCATATTAAGCAGTGAGGAGGAAAAAGCTTAATTCTAAAAGTGCASGATTCCTAAAGGATTTTTTTCTTTTCCCTTGTCCTGCCATGAGCCCTTCAGGAGAAATGACAGGCTGAGTAACTCTGCACCACATCTCAGTCCGTTTCTCAGAAATAGGAACTCCCCACAGGCACTGCTGGGACTCACGTGCAGGAGGTCACAGGGAGGCCCTGTCTCCTCCTGCTGCTGCCAGCAGCGGGACCAGAGATAAATCCTTACTCAGTCCCACCTGGGCCAGTGACCCGAGGCCCCCAAATATCTAAGCTCAAGACCACTTCCATCCTGCTTCTGGCTTCAGCCAGCAAATCATCTTGTTCCACAACTTCCTTTCTTCCCTGAAGATTTCATTTGCAGCTACATGGAACAGAAGGCAAAGCTAGGAAACAGCACAACACTGCTACAGACCAAGGCAAATAAAAGGCTACTCTCACATCTTTATACTGTGACTGCTTTGGAGTGGTTTCACTGGTTCCCTTTGGACATCTGGTCTGTCTGGGCTCAGAGGCACTAGAAAAAAACATTTCTAACTTACCTTTACACTGAGARGGAGAAAGAGTGAACAGGGGGCTTTCTTACCAGTCGTCGCTGCTGAGCCACGTAAGCGCGTTGAGCAACGCCTGCTGTGGGTGAGGGAAGGGTCTGGCTTCCCAGGCGTCCCCACAGTCTGGCTCCTCTCCCCACTCCAGGAAGTCCAGAGCAATGGCCGGCAGCGAGTTCGCTGTAAGGAGAGGGTCAGACACCAGCATCACATACCCTGGGGCAAGGCACCCCGCCACTGAGCAGACTGCAACCCAATCTCCCAGCCAAGATTACATATGGGTGCAAACTGGCATTGCTTCRGAGACTTCCCTGCTGTCTGGCTCGTTGCTTTCCCCAGTACCCAACCATCTCCCAGTCACCCCCAGCTGGGCACCAGCTTCTTGTGTAAACCYGAAAATTGCACACACAGAGCCAGCTCCCAGGTCCATGTAGGTACCATAGCCAGCTTGCAGAATCATAGTGCCACAGAGCTCACGCTCACTGGGAGCCAGTGCCGCCCAGCAGGACTTGCTACCCCAGGAGTAAGCTCCTGAGATGTGCACACACCTCCCTGTTACCTGCAGCACTGGGGACAGAGGCACCCTGTAACTTTCCGAGGAAACAACTCCAGCTCCCCCCAGTGAGCACCAAGTCCGAACAACCGAGTCCTGCTGGGCTCAGGCAAATACCCGAGGAGCAACCACCAGGGAACAGCGATACCTGAACCTCTAAATCTGACAGTGCTTCTGTTTCCATTTACTTCAAATATTCTAGACAGCAGGCAGCTGAGTGCACATATATTTTAGCATATTATTGGGAAAGTAGTAGTTTATGGATTTTGCTATTTTCCAAGCRTTATGAATATTTACTATTTCAGAGGTACCCACTGGCTGTATTTCGAAGATGCTGAGGTGAAATTTATTTGTCATCAAATGTACTTGTTTGCAAACTGTGCAATGCCTAAGCTTTCTCTTGTGGAAAAATGCAATTTCTAGTCTAGATAGTTGTGACAAAAAAGCCTTCCAAATGTGAACTGAGAATAAAAATATGTAAATATAGATGCAAATTGTTGGCAAACACACTCTCTTGATGATAAATATACAAGGTATAAGAAAATTCAGATGACAAATGCATGTTATGAAACCTATTTGTCATCAAAAGTACTGTAGGTCAAAAATTTCATGTCTTGCACTCAAAAGCTCATTTTCTAAAGTGTAGATGAAAACATCTGAGCTGTCTAAAAGTATTGAGTATAAATATTGCACAGAATCTAGAAGAACTGCTATGGACTCTGTAGGGTTTTTATGCTACCTTGCGTGATCTACAAAGTATGGAGGATGAAGGAACTGTAAAATCAAAAATAATCAGATGGGGACTAATTTGGATGTCACCGATAGCACTGTCACTGACATCAGTGATGTCACTGCACGAGTATGTACATATACACATCTGTATGCAATAYGAATGGAGAGCCACATCAGGCTAGTTCTGGTCAATTTTGAAAATTGGAGTAGCATCACTAGAAAAGAGCACTCAACTATCATTCCTAGCTCCTTTTTTCTTAACTCACACTACTCAGGATCATAACACGAGGTAGGCTACCCACAAAGGAGAGACAAGAATCACTATGGACTCACTGCCTGCTGTATATTTATTGCTGGTAGCAAACAGCCTGGAAGCACCACGCAGCCTCTCCTGTATGTCATCTGCTACACACAGCCACCGTATTTGGGTGGGGTGAGAGAAGAGGCACTGCTTGTTCCCAGTTTGCATTGCAGGCGGTGGGATGAGAGAGGCTAGGAGCCATCAAACACTTCTAGGTGCATGATTGTACCAAGTCAGTAATTTCCAAGCAGAGACAACCCTTGCTGCGATAGTAGAAAAGCTGGCYGGAGAGCCAGACAGCAGCATAGGCAGAGGCCCAAGACGGTGAGTGGCTAATTGATCATGGTGGTACACATATGTGCACAGTGARCACACCCTGCCAGACTGCACCGGAGCTCAGTTACAGCTGCCTCCTGGCACCAGTGTTATATTTTGGCCTATCAGTATGGGCAAAAGCTAGAGCTTAAAGCTTTACCACTATGTTATTCAGCTCAACTCTCTAATGGATCTGTAAGCACCAACTGCTCCAGTACCATCAAGCTGGAGCGGATCCAAAGCAGGTTTGCTCTCAATCCTCAGGACAGGCTTTGGACCTGAGATCCTACCTGTAGTTGAGGAATGAGGCAGTTTGTGATCCTTGTGCAAGGAAAGAGCTGGTGTGGGGGCTGCGGTGGAGCAGGCTCACCTGAGGAGTTGCGCAGGAAGCTGCCACTCCGGCTGACGACAGGAATGCTGGGCAGTGAGGGCCTGTTGACCCGCTTCCTCAAGGCAGTACCAGTGCTCTCTCTGCATGCATTGCTCGTGCTGGGGAAAATGGAAACTGTCCCATTGACAGGCAGTGGGCCAAAGTCTGCAGAGACCAAAAAGGACCTTGTAAGTGGAGTGTGCTGGATAGGATGGCTATGGGCTTGGAAAGGGCTAGAAATCTTGCTGGAGCCGGCTAACATCCCTTTGTTGTCCCAAACAACTCCAAGCATATCAGTTGCACACTAACGTGGGACAGTGATCGCAGAATCATAGAATAGTTTGGGTTGGAAGGAACCTTTAAAGGTCATCTAGTCCAACCCCCCTGCAAAGAGCAGGAACATCTTCAACTAGATCAGGTTGAGCTCTGTCTCTGAGCAGAGCCCCGTCCAGCCTGACCTTGAACACCTYCAATGATGGGGCGTCAACAACTTCTCTGAGCAACCTGTTCCAGTGTTTCACCACCCTCATAGTAAAAAGTTTCTTCCTTATATCTAGTCTAAATCTACCCTCTTTTAGTTTAAAACCAAATGCAGTGATGCTTTCCCTAAGAAATGAGGAAAACTCAGTACTGCTTTTCTTTTGCTTTCCTGTTTCAGTGGCTGGATAAGGAAGTTACATTTCTGAGGCTCCCACCTCATCACTCCTCACCAGTACTTCATAAAATAATAGCAAGAAAAAGAGCAGGTAACTTTGTCCGATACCCTTGGGCTGAGTGCTGACTCTAAGTTCCTGCCGCTGCACTCACGGTAGTGCGTGCAGCAGTACAATCAGAGCCTGTCAGCTGCAATTAAGTCAGTAACGCTGCTTGCTTGTGTGGGTAAAACATAAGGACTGGCTAAGGGCTCCAGCACGTTTCTGCAATGCAAGCTCCTCAGCGGGGAGTGCTGTGAGCAGGATAATCTGTCCTATCATTGAGCAAGAATTTTTGTGTTTTAATTATAAATAGTTTAATTTTGTTTCTTCCAKATTGCACCTTGGTTGAAAAGCATTCTTTTGGACTCACCCATTCACCTTTCCTGRAGGCTACTCTCAATTAGAGAGTCTGAAGCCCCAGTGTAGTTTGCAAGACAGAATTATCTAGTCTGAAAGACTTTATAGGAGAAGGGGGGAAGGTAATATTCTGTGACTGACTCAGTGTGGGCCACAGGCAAGACACTTCACACCTCTGTATTTTTCTTTGGAAAGTGGAAATAAATCCTATTTGAACTTCCACTCAGATGCAAGTGTAACAGCCTTCCAGTCTGATGTCATAGACATTCACAATACTATGCAAACAGCAAGCAAGTGAACAAAAAAGCCCGCAACTATAGCAACCACTTACTTGCTTCAGCTGCATCCCCAGGGTCAACACTCTGTGTAGAGAGCTGCAAGGACTTTTCCTTTTCTCTCTCTTTCTCCCTCTCTCTACGCAAAAGCTCCATCTCTCTCATTCGCTTCTGGTGTATTTTCTTCTGAGCCGACTTGGACAAGGTAACATGGATCTAGTTGCAATGGAAATACATCATGGAGCATAAAGAGAGATACACAAACCATACACAACATCTCACAAGGAACACAGTGGTAGAGAGTCRTCGTCTTTAATGCAGCTCCGTCTACATCCCAATAGTTTCAGAGGAATTCCTCCTTTCCTCACCTTGGCATACAATTACACCCAGTGATGTAATTGCCATAACCTTCCGCTGGTCCAAGATACTGTTTCTCAATCTATGTCAGGAAGCCCTGCTTGAACCAAGAGAGTCATAGGAGTGCTCCAAGACGTATGAAGAGCTCACATTATCAGTCAACAGGCAGTTCAGTTCCTACAGGCCAGGGCAGGGAAATAAAAACCATCTGCAATAACCAGCAATGAGAGGTAATTTGCTGTTTCTTAACACTCACGGCCAGTAATTGCAGCTGCTTCTCACTTCCTTGCTTCTGAAGGACTCAGCTGCTCTCTGAGAACASGAGTCCAAAAAAGGAGTCATGTGAAAACAAGTTTGACAAACATTGGTCTTAATGAATAGGAAAATTGAGAATGAGACCGCTGTGAGATACAACAAGAAAGGTAAGCAAGGAAAAGCAAGCTCTCGCATTTTATTTTGCAGCCTTGCTTACGCTCAACATTGTAATCTTTGCTTCTGTGCTTCTGAGCATGCACTATGCACGTGTTCACTGATATGTAACTTGCTCTGCCATTCAGATCTGCTCTAAATTGGCCTTCGTACATAAAGAAGGCTTCTTGCGTAACCTTAGCACCATCTCCCAACCAGTGACTTCTGCACCAGTGAAAATACTTAAGCAATTGCTCTGTAACTGTCAAATGTATTCCCAAGAGAATCTGCTCCCCAAGAGAGGAAGATTATGATTTTCAGTGACATTTTGTGCTAAGCACTGAACAGTCACTGAAAAGGAAGCCTGCTCACCCCTTTCCTTAGCCCTTACCCTTCCATTGCTGTCCTTCGAGTCGTCATCACTCAGAAGGCAAGCGCTCCCGAGATGATCCATCTCCTTGGCCTGGCTGAGTGGGAGGCCTGTTAACCGGGGCACAGGTTCACATAAATGTCCGGCAGACTTCATGCCACCACCAATGCGATGCTGGAGAACAGGCAAGACGGGTTCCAGAGTCCGGAGGTCTGACAAGACACGGATATAGATTGTGTATGAGAACAGCAGGGAACATATCACCTCTCCAAACAAATGGGGTGCCATATTGCACTGAAATGGCAGCGGRAATGACATTACTCTGTTGGCCATCAGACTTAAACCTACTGCATGATAAAGGCCTCAGTCCTTGGCTTCTGGTAAGCAGCTGTTTGACAGAGAAGAGCAGAGAGAAGGAGATTGCTCTTGCCAAAAAGATTCTTATCTGTTCCTATCCATTTTGATTTTGGTAAACATCCTCTTTCCCAGTTACTAAAATAACTCCTGGTTTTTAATAGCTATATGCCTTTGTGGAGGTAAGAATCAACATTTCCTCCTCTTTGCTGGAATATTTTACAGGGCATTTAAAGAAAAGCTTAGGATTGTTAGTGTTACCAAAACCAGAACTGTGTTCTTGAAGCTAGAGAATTYATTTTCCCCAAAGAGTTTCATTCTAAATTGTAGCAGATCAGTCCACTTTCTGGGCAGCCTGACTAAAGGCTGATTTTCTTAATGGGAATAGCACAGTGCAGCTCATTCTGAAATACTCTCCAACAGAGCTATTAAAACTCAGAGAACTAATCATTCCTTACATGGCTTCACAGATGATAAAATCATGTGCTAGACAAGCAGTAAAAAAGGAATAATTTTCTTAAATCAGGATGCATCCCCTGCAGAATGGTCAGGTCAATAACAAAAGAGAGAGAGAGAGATGGTTTAACGATATAGCTCATTTCTGGTCCAGAATGTATCCAGCAAAAATGTCACCTTACTTACTCAGCAATACTTCTCCCTGGTTGCRTTCAGCACCCTAGCTGCATATCAGCAATAAAGGAATCATGCCTATGGGGCACGCCCATTACTTGGCAGAACTAATGCTGAGCTGAAGGACCAGAGGATCTTACCCCTTTTTCTGCATCAGCAAAGTTATTTGTTAAATTCTCATCTCTCCTATCGCTACAAACCCACAGATGACAAAGGGACAGCAATGGTGTCATTGAGGTTTTCAACTTAAAAGTATTGGCTGACACAGATGCACCAGACACCRCATTTTGTCTTGCGGAACTCTTATTGCTAGTGATAACGCAAGGCAGGGAGGGGGGAGAAGCCAGTAGGCATCTCCTACCCCAGTCTCAGTTTACAAGACTGACATATGCAGATAGAGTAGGGGAAGAGATTTATAATCGTAAACCTAGCATATGTGGTTTGAGGTAAATGAGTTGCAAAAAGGGAACCTCAGTTCATTACTCAGCATTTAATTTAGGCTTGTGCTTTTAGAGGACRAAAAGCTCAGATCCTGCATAGGCTGGATCCTTTTCTAAGTCTCTTTCTCTGTAAATGGAGAATTCACAAGGAATTCCTATCACACGAGGTTTCACTATTTCTCCCAGTGCAAAAATAGGTAATGTTGATGAATCTACTTCAGATCTCAAAGGGTTGGGTTCAGAAACTGCTCCAAGGGAAGGTTTTCTCCTTCAAGTGTAGGAGGAAGGAGTGGGAATGTTTCTCATTTCATGCAAAACACCTTGTTTTTCTCTAATCTTTGTGACATTAGAGAGCATGCAGGGAGATAAAAGGTATGAACATGAGGTAGAGGAACATTTTCCTTTCCTGCTGTGCATTTCCAGGGCCCCAAAGTACCCCTCCAGCTCCTACCATTCATTACTCCATGCTGGAGTCATTTTCACTGGATCACCAGAGCACATTTCCCAGYGACTGGCTCTGGGGGACACATCTGAGCACATCAAGGAATGGAAAAAAGTTACAGAATGGTTTTCGACCGAACTTTCACAGTGCCACCCATGGGTCAGGATTCCTACGTTCATTTTAGGGCAGTCATGCCCTGTACCTACCTAGAGATTTAAGGGTCTTCTCTTCACTTCTGCTGCCTGATCTTGGCCTTAAGAAAATTGAGGAGAAAAGAATATATGAGAAGATAGAAAGAGAAGGGGCGATAGCATTAAAGGAGGCAATCTTTCTTAGCAACCCMTAAAACCAACAATATGCAAAGCTGATTAACTGCCATTAAACTTTCAGTTGCTGGAGTCACAGAGAGCTCATCAAGCTCCAGAGGAAACACGGGAGTCACTCTTCAATTTGGGCCTTAACTATCCAATTCTGCTGTCTCTCCTTTTGGACCTAAGTGGCTCTCACTGTTATATGCATCCTTTCTGAATCAACAAGACATGTTAAGCCRGTCATAAGTCTGTACTGGGGCAGCTACCTTTATACTGCTGCAGAAGCCTAACTTTGCCTGGTCATGACTTCAACTGGTGACAGTATCTTGTTACACATGGTAATACCACTGTTGTCTCCTGAGAATAATATTACACCTCCCTGCTCTTTCAAGAAGAAAGAGGGTTTTCCCAACTCAAATGGTAGGTAAGTATATTCAGATTGCACTTTAAAAGCCATGCTGAAGCTTTTAAATTGGAACTATATTTCTATGACTCTTTATTTATTGTTATAACTAGGATAAGGTTGACAGCTAGATTTCCACACGCATATCCAAGCAAATACCTTTCCATCAGTTACAGCTGTATAACTGTTCTCTAGCACCTTGCMCCCTTTGATCTTAAAACCATATGTAAATATTAAACATCTATAGGATTATACATCTATAAACTGAGATTTATCTGGGCTCTCATTGCACAGTAAAGGCCCAGACACAGAGAAGTTACGACTGACATTTACAGAAGCAGCATCTAAATTTGTAGACAGCTCTACAATAGCCAATAATTGCCCTAACATATTCTTGCAGGTACAGATACTGGCAGCCAAAGATCACACACAAAACCAGATGCTGTATTCAAATCCATGCAATACAGTTCCCAAATGGCACCACAAAGATTACAGAATGAATCAATATCAGAGTACAGCAGAGGACCTGCTTTGAAGGTGCTCTTAAGTCCTGCCTCCTCCTCCTCCCCCCCGCCACCCCTGCTCTTAGAGCGTATGATGTTGGGTTTGACATTGTGCTGGATCATCATAGATACGCAAAACGGTGAATGCACAGAAGTTTGCATAAATATATTAGAGAGCTGACTGTGGAAAATAACCTCACGAGACGAGAAGTGTGAGGTCAACGGCATATTGGAGAAGCAGACACCTTGGCCTACCTCATCTCCATGGCCTCTTGGAAAACCAGGTGCTGAGAGCTTGGGAGAGGCACTGCAGCGCTGCCAGGATCCTCATCAGATGGTCTCACTGACTTGGGGATAGGGGGAATCAAAGCCACTCCCAGTGACTTCTTCCCATCCCCACCACTGCAATACAAGGGCAGCAGGGAAGCCTGGAAATAGTAGAACACAGTGCTCAGCTCGAGCATCCAGCCTTCCCCCTTTGATGCCACAAGCAGTTTAGCCATGCTCTTAGCTAGGACTTGGCAGGAAAAGAAAAGTCAAACTGATGGAGCAGCTTGGCCTAGRATGGGCAATGGAAAGGGAAGTGGTGAGGGAGAGACTATGTCCCATGCTCTTGCCAGCTCCCTYCCCTCGCTCACCTCTCCAGCAGTGTCTGCATTCCCACCTGGCATCCATCTGCTTGGCATAAGGATGTTCTGGGGTGCCATTGCCTCTATCAGCCTTTCTGATGGTACGGGAATGGGTTTAGATCACTATCCTCTCACTGTCACTAAAGCACCTACCAGCCATTGCTGAACTCCAGCCAACTCCCCACAAAATCATTTTTCACTCTGACAAAACCTGCCTTTCTCAAGCCCATAATTTTTTCTGCTTCTGCCCTTCCTACAGTCCCCCACCAGCTCTTCGGCCCAGATGCTAATGTGCTCTCTGGACGCTCGGTGCTCTCCAGCTCCCACACAATTCATCATCTCAGGCTCGCTGTCATTTATTAAGTTTGGCAGAGCTCCCTACCCTACTGCTCTATGTAACGTCTCTGCCTGCTGAAACTAATTCAGGCTCCCCATGCCATTGCTAGGAATGGGGAGGGAGGGAATGGGGGCAGATGCACACCCTTCCTTAGTATCCCATCGTTCTTGTCACAGCTAAAGAGCCAAATCAGGACCTGTTCAAACTCCAGTGAAACCAACAGAGTTAATGTCAGGGATACATTTGGCCCTGTATCTGCTAGGCTGAAATCAAGGACACTAGCCTTTTATTGGTTATCCTGTTTACAAAAGCTGTTATTCATCTGCTTTCTCCACCACAGCAAAACCAAAACAACTGCAGCTTCTGTCCCTCCTGCAAAGGCAATCGAGTGGATGGGGTCTGGACTCCATTCCCCATGGCCAGAACTGCCACTTCCCATCACTTACCCCTGGGCAGACCCATGGAAGAGGATGATGCTGCACAGGGGCCACTGAGCTCTAGAAATATTATTAGAGACAACTGCAGAAGGACATGGCTGTACAACTCAAAAGCTGAGACAACCTAAAGTTGAGTTTGCAGGACTGCCTGCTCCAGCAAATRTCTTCTTCCACCTAAACCAGACAGAGCTGATATAAAAAGCCAACAAGACATTGGTGTGTCTGCAACAGTAACCACAACGTACAGATGGTTCAGATACRTGTATTTTACTAACTAACTGTAGAAGAATATGCTTGGCCAGATTAGACACATTTAGTTGCTCCRACTGGTTGTTCGTGTTTTCTCAGTCATAAAACACAGTAGGAGCCACCAGAGAGCACAGAAACTATTTAAAGACCTCTTCTCCTGTTGATATACGCTGAGRACATGAAGTCTGCAGTACGCACGTTGCAAAGACAGCCTGAAGCGGAATGTCCAGCTGAGCTCTTCCTTGGCTCAGCTGCTTCCCTGGGCTTGCACCACAGGGAAAGAAAATCTCAGAGCTCTGCCTACAGGAAATAAACTGAGGATCTACCACATGTAATTTGGCTTGGTTTCCTTACTTTACATCCTTTTCCCTCTGACATCAGCTCCTTGTTATTCTCATCACTGTCATCACAGCCTGTGCCGTTTTCCCCATGCTCCTGCTCTCCRTTGCTCATCCTGCTGGGCTCTGAGGAAGGAAGGCTGTTCTGGATGGGAGGCACAGGGTTGGAGGTTACCAGGAGCCTCTGGGAAGCCGACCTGGAAACTACTGTCTTCAGGGTAACCCCCTTAGGGTCACTGCAGTCAGTCAGGCCTGCAAAGCAGACACACAAAGCATAACAGAAGCAGCACCACAAACTTAAAGCACCTGAAGCTAGATATTTCATTGGACAGATTTCTCGGAAACTTCTAAGTAGCTGCACAGGGAAACGCGCTCATGCTGGCAGCCACTTGAAGCARGCCAGTGAACAACACTTACCCACTTCCACTGAGCCACCAGAGGAACACCCTGGTCCTCTGGGCTCCCGTCAGACAACAGGCCTACAGTCCTGTGCTTACCCAGAATATGCCACCTGCACATACACCCTCCTGCTCCTCTCCCTGTCCCGCAGTTGTACCCCCCTACAGCAACAGGAGGGCTACGCAGGGGACTGAGAGCAGGGAAGGTTATTGCAGGGGGGCACATGCAGGGGAAAACTGTTCACTGGGAATGTGCGCTAGCTCATTCTCTAGGCTGGGAAAAGACCCTTCTTCCTGCAGGAGAGCAGGCAGGCTCCCACCGTACCTCTCTGTGAGATTAACAGATCCTCAGACATCCTCCTCGTCTTCAGCTGGTCCTTGGTCTGGATGGTTTCCGGGGCAGCGCTGCTCACATMCTTCTCTCGGGGGTCCTGGGTCAAGGCTTGGTGAGAAAGGTGGGAGAGATCACCTCCACCCCTAGTGCTGAGGTCATGCACACTAGAGTTGCTGACCCAGCCATCCAGGGGAGAGATGGCCCTTGGGTATGGAGGTTTCTCAGATCCATCTCCATCCCATAAACTGGGCTGCTTCTCCATCTGTGTTGTTAATATGGACTGAAAAGAAGCTGTAGATCAGGTAAGAGGGAAGAAGTGAGTTAGTTGACCTCACACCTTTGCAATCAACCCATCTAATGAGTAAGGCATTCAAGGTTTTTTTAATCATTCAGAAGATCAGTTTGTTTTTATTTTTCATAAAACTAGCATCAGTTGAATTCTTCTGAACAGAATTGAACTAGCAAGYCAGGAGAGAGAGTTTGAAGGCCCCACTGGTAAGAGGGGAAAAAAGATTCCCATTTCAGGACTTGGCTTCTGCGAAGACTACCAGTAAAGACCCACATGGTGCTACTGGTACTTCTGGAAAGCAGAAAGACATCTCAGCAAGCAGACAGACCTTGCCAGTATTTCTACAGCACCATCCCACCATCAAGGTCAGATCTGATGGGCAAGCAGAGGAAGAACTGGCAATTTACCTATGGCGAGACCGCACATTGATAGCAAGGATAGAAACAGAACTCACATCTCATTACCATGCCCGATTTATGGCCACTTGGGCCACAGTCCCTGTCCTGGCTRGCAGTAATAGTGATTTGGCTACTGTTGATAAAGGACAAAGCATAATGAACCAATGATGTGATGCCGTGCGCACCACTGGAGGAGGGCAGGATCATCTGCAGATCTCTGTCAGCCACCTACTCTGACACAGAGCCAGCACATGAGGACTGACCTCCAAAGACCATTTCTCCCTGAAATCAGGGTTTGGGTTTTTTTCATTTGGCTGAGGCCACCATTGCATATTCAACCCCTTTCCATCCTCACCTTCTTCTTCAGTGGTCCAGCTGCTGCCACAAAACTGCAAGTTTGAATCAATGCTCCCACCTCGCAGAGCTGTGTATCTGGGTTTGAATTTGGGAATGCTCCCACAGTAGACAGCAACTGAGGCATGGTACTTAGCTTTAAAATAAGGACAATACAAATGACTCAAATTCGCAGCATTTGATAYGGTGAGGAAAAAACAGACATCCCTTCTCCATAGAAGACTAACACACCAGTAGTGACCTGCAGTCCTGGCCTCTGCAACGGTCTGTTTGACCTCACACTATTCTGCTTGGTGAGGTGCTTGCATTCCAGCACTTTGACAGCTGAATGTTCCACAAATGTGCATGTGTTTTGCTAGTTGCCCATCCATGACTACAGGGTTTCTTTCCTCTCCTTTCAAAGGGTAGGCAACCCACAATGGTCTCTAGAATTTGACAATGTCTAGTAAGTAGATGCTTTCCAAAGCTAGTTTGAAAGTCCTTTGCTTCTGTAATTCCCACTCAATTTTGGGTTGGATTTTGTTGTTTTTTTAATTTCTCTTCACAACAAAGAAAGTACTAGGACACAAACAATCAATCACCAGATGTTATAACTAAAAGGAGGTTTACCCTCTGCATTAGATGTCCCCAACATTCAGTGGGCTTATTTGATTACTGTATCGGTAGGATGAGAATTGTCCATCCAAATATTCTCCTTTGTTCTGCTTCACTGTGTCAGGGGTTTATTCCCTACTTTCTTTACCGCAGAGACACCCAAAACCAACATAAACATGGCCTGCCTCGAAAAATTTCTGATCTTGTCTGTTCCTGAAAATGCAAAACTATACACAGCRTGTTTCCCTGCCCCTTGTCCTGGCCAATATCTTCCCCATTACCCAGCCTCTAAGGCTGGGCTCTCACTTGTACAGCATGTAGAATAGCTGCTGCACTTGCCAGCATCTCCGGGGTCTCGTGATCAGCGATTTGAATGCAGCTTTTGTACACGCTCTGCCTCCCTGAGCCGAGCAGCATTCCTGGGCACCGGCACTGCCGCTGCAGGCGAACATCCTCCAGGCAAAGGCTGCAGGAACGGGATGCAACAAGCCCTGGCTGAAGAAGTCTCCAGTCTGCTGCAGCCCTTTACCTGCTGTGAGATCATCTTGCGTTGCCATGGTGGGGGGGACGATGGACTCTTTGCAGATGAGTCTACTCAATGTGCTGCTGGTCGCTGAGCCTGATACAGCTGCCGGTGGGTTCCCCTACAGCATCAGGAACCTGCATGGAAAAATAACACTGCTAGTGCAAGTGACAGACACCCTGGCATTGCCCTGCCTAAAGGGGCTCCTGCATACAAAACTGCTCAAGTCAGGTGGTGTAAAAAAACATAAAAATATATTCAAGCTATGCATTTTCCATATTCTGTCAAAATCATGGCCATGAAGTCCAAATGCTGGAGGAATACTGCTGTCAGCATAAAGGGGAAACAACTCCACCCCAGCAGCCGCTCTCCCCATGGCTGTATGGGAACAGCAGCGGAGGCAAGTCTCTCACCGCGCCCACTGCTGTTGGACCCAGCACAGTGCTCTGGAGTTGTTCCCACTGAACTCAGCACTGCCACTGCAGCAGGAGCATCGTTTCACACATTTGATAACAAAGAGCTGTAATGTCACACTGGACTTGCCCCAAGAAAAAACGAAAAAATGAGGGGTTCCTTAAACGCATTAGCCCATTTCTTATGGCCTAAGTGAGAGGGGATTTTGCAGAGCATACCTTAGGATAAGAGGTCGGGTTCTTAAGCCAGCAGTAAAATTCCTATAAAAGTCAGTGAGTACAGAAGGATGCCAATAAGAACTGCTTTTGAAAATCCACTCATAGGTGCCTCTAAAGCTCTGCAAACAGAGCAACTATCACATGGTAGCTAAGTGCAGCCAGAAGGATCAATCACGGACACAGTTCAGTTAAATTATTACAGAAGGAAAAATGCCTCTGCACTCGATGGAAGAAGCAAAGGTCCCTATTAATGTGTTCTGTAAGCTTAAAACAAATAACAAAGAATGCCTGTACAAGGACTTTAGGTACCCTACTATCAATCAAACATACAATCAGATAAAATGGTATCCTCAAGCAAATTTCAATAGAAATTGTTCATATTGCAGCAAGGCCCYGTACTGCTCCACCCCCTGCCCAAGAGATTTGACCCTGCTCAAAAGCTGTCAAAGCATTCATTTGGAGTAAAGCAAATGATTTCAGAAAAGCTGGAGTTAGCTGAGACAGTTAACCCACTTCTGGCTTTCACCCTTTTTGTTAGTCTAGATAAATCCACAGAGACAGCTTAAGGTCAAGGAATGAAACTGCTTAGAGGGTTTTTAGAACCTAATTCCCATTACTTTCAATGAAAGGCAGGCACTAAATACCCTTAAAAATACAAATACAAAGTCTGTTTGGACTATGTACTTAAAAACAAGACATGGAGGTATCATTGTGTGTGGGACTAGGGCATAAAGCAGGGATCAAGGTATATTTTCTTTGGTCTCATTGCATAGGATGAATATCTAAGAAATATGCCAGTGGCAATTTTGGCTGGTTAAGATCACCTCGTAAATGAAGCTGAGCATGCCCCATTGCTTAAGGTATTAAAAATGCCCAAGAGAAAGCAGTAAGAACCAGAAATGAGTGTATTCTGTAGCTAGGACAGAAGGCTGCCTCTGCCACTGATTCACCCTGTAACACAAAGCCAAGGTCTCCATGCCTCAGTTTTGTTCCTCTGCCAGGCTGTCGTACCTAAATGCTAGTACACTGTAAAGCGTAATTAGGAAGGGCATTACTTATGGCACCTCCATGGCCCCCAAAGGCTTAATTGCCTAAATTCAGGGCATAGTTCCTAATTCAGGCCAGCTACATGATATGGAAAACCCCAAATGTACAGCTATGTAGGGCCACCTCTTTCTCCCTTGCACCGAAACCACTGTAAGCGGAACAATAATGGCAGAGCAATTTGCCTGTAGCCTGGGGGAAGCGCTGGGTGTGCAGGACTCATCTTCTGCCACTGCTGACAGGAGCGTGGAAAACAAGCTTGTGCCATTCTCTGTACAGAGGAGAACAGTGGCAGTGGTTCATTGCTGAGTGAAAAAAAGTGTTAGAAAATGGCATTCTGAAGAGGGAAAAATGGAACACAGCTGCATTTCAACAGCTCCAGGCCCTGGTGATGTTTCAGTAGACAGTAACTGTACTCCTTGTCATCCTTCTGCTGGGTTAATCGAAAGGAAATGCATCCTCTGGGATTTTCAGCTTCTTTGGATCATTAGCACCCAGTAAATGAAAACAGAGATTATTTAATGCTATCATTACTTTCTTTCCCAACTAACAAGCTATTTCTCTGGTGGCTTCCCAGCGCAGCAAACATACAGTATCGTTATGTGAAACGTGCTGATGCCAACAAYCCTACAAAGCCCATCAGGATTGGAACCGCTGTGGAGGTTGAACCCAATATCTCACCAGCCAGAGGCTTGTTGTGAGGATAAAATTAAATTGGAGGGATGACAGTTGTTTGGGGTTTTTTTTGGCCAGTGGATTTCAGCTTACAGCTTCATGCATCTGTAGCATGAAGTTTCTATGTAGAGTAAAAAGCCATCACCCAGTGGAACTGGGCAGTTTCCCCAGGCCTGTGGGAGGATCATGAGGCAGTTCCCTGTGCTACTAGTTGCATCTCTCCCCACTTTTCTAAGTTCTTGGTGTCAAAGCCACTTATGTTAGACACACAGCTCACAAGCAGTGCTCCTGTATCTTTCTGCACAATGATCCAAGCGAGATTACACATCCAAAATCTGTTTTCTCTTGCTGTTGAACTCACTGTTTTGAAGAATTTCTGAACCAGCAAACTTGCTTCCTCAAATATTTACTGTGCATAGCAAGGAGCACAGACAAAAGATATAACGTGAAAAGCATCAACCACGTGATGCTCTTTTTACAAGTTCTGCCCTGAGCTTTCATTTGGAAGATTTTAAAAGTTCAATGCCCCTATCAAAAGCTCCTGCAATGGCTGCTTCTCAAAAGAGCAAGGCTGCTCAACCATGAAACGAGCGTTACCACAAGCAGCAGCTTACCCAGGGCAGCAAATCAAGAGTTAGGAATAAGCTGATCTGAATGCCAAACCTCATTAGCTCCTTCAAAAAGCACTTGAACAATCCTTCATTCCAGCTCTAATGAGGTGTCGTGCTGGACACCACGGTTATTTGAGTACTGTACACAAGTTTGCTCCCACTGAGCGCTGCAACAGTCTCCGTTGGAGCTGTGGCCAAGGGACGTCATTCCCCAAAGGTAGGTGATCGATTGCTCTGTGGGCTCCTGTGACTGCGGGACACAATGAGATGAGAAGGAGCCAAGTACACTGATGCACCTTTGCCTTCAGCATAACGCAGCCTTGACCAAAAACGTTGAAAGGTTTCCCCTCCTTATCGAGGCACTTTGAAGAAGACCCTGAAACTGCGAGATCCTGAGCCCATGCAGGGGTTTGCAGAACACCTCATGCAGAGGGTTCCTCACCCTGAGGGGCCTCCAAGTGCTAGCGCTGTATGAACATAAATTAGCTGACAGTAGTAATGCTGCGGGGGCTAGTGCTAGAAAAAGCATGCAACAATCAGCTGCTGCTTCTCTTCTGAGAGCAGGTCTTCATGGCACATAGGATTTCTGCCATGAAGGACTCTAGGAAAGGCTCTATATACCTGATGCTCAAGGCTTGGGTACAGAAGCAGTCACAATCAGCACCCTGAACTAATATATCCTCAACTTAAGTCCAACCTGTGGCCCATGCCTTGAAATGTTAGGCCAGCTGTTTGTCGGCTCATGTCAGTTTCTTGTAAAAGCAAATATTGGGCTCGTCTCCCTCGGTGCCTTCCTCTCGGCTGCCTCGGGGAAAGGGGTCTCCCACCCCATACTCCTGTGTGAARCCATCCCAGAGGGCTACTAAAATACGTTCCCTGGCCAGTAGTTTTCTCCTGCTAGGGCCCTGCATACTGTTCCACACATTTTTCATAAAGGCACAAACTAACTCCAGGCACTCTGACTACAGCAGGTTTCCACAAATAGCTGCATAAATCCAAGATAACTCCAAGTAAGCATTCTAAGGGGTCTGTCCTGTTCTTGTGTAATAATCAGGCAGGAAAATCCTCAATGATCTGAAGCAATTTCGTTCAGATCCCATGCAACATGGGATCCCGGTTTTGGATTGAAATTTTTCATTATGAGTAACAAGCATTGGGAGCATGAGGTGCAGGGCTGACATGCAAAAGCAGGAGCATATCCTCTAATGAGACCAGTTTAATTGTCCATTTTATTACTCTTGTATCTATTCCACTAAAGTCCCAGTATTATTCTTAGTGCTGTATGAACCTTGAAATACAACAGTTCCCACTGCTCAGAATTTATTCCCTGGTCTTTACAGTATTTAAGCACCTCTGTCTTGTTCAGGACCCAAGTCTACCATTCAAGCGTCACTGAAATATTTAAAGCCTCCATTCACCTAACCTACAAGGTATCACCCAACTCCACAGACATTTAAATCTCTAGAGTGCCCAAGCGTCCATGGGCTGATGCCTGCTAAACACAGGAGCTGTCTTGCATCTGTCCTGCTGCTCAGGGTCTCACAACGTGGTGTCCAGAGGTCCCAATGCAGGATCTTCAGTCAAGGTGGACAAATGCCTATTTCTCAATACCTACCAGCTGGCAACATCTACCTTGGGTGAGCTGGAGGCCACTAAGAGGTAAAGGAGTAATACGCTGTCTCTGCAACAAACTGCAATGCTTACAGGGAGGGGGACAAAAAAGAGCTGCCAGATATGAACACGCAACACAGTAGAGCTGGCTGACGAAACCTTGCAATGGTTTGGCGCACTGACCTGACAGAAAACACCACGTTTCCCAACTGCCATCACTTCCAACATCCGAAAGTGAATAAAGCCGAAGAACAGCATGAAAAGTGGAAGACTGCAGAAGCAGGGCTAGCTCTGTTGCCGATTCATTGCCTGGCCTGCAGAGAAATAGAAATACAAATCTTAAGGCCAGAAAAAAGTTAGGAGCATATAAATGTGACCTCTGCAGGCCACAGATTTTGAATAAGTCAACTTTAGTTTCTTACAGGTCAATATCTCCAACTGAAAAATCCAAATGATGCTTGGAAGCTTTGCAAAGCTCTCAAAGGCCCTGCGGTGACGGATATTACACAAATACAAGAAATACCACTGTCATTACTGCAGCGGTCTCTGCAGCAGAGCCCCAGCTTGCTTAATTGTTAGGGGTGAGGGAGCATGGATATTACCAGGAAGCAAGGGAATGAAAAAAAAGTGAAGCAAAGGCATTCTCTCCAGAGAGAGAAAGAGAGAAACAGAGGGAGAAAGTAACCAGCAAACACCTCTGATAATGAGCAGAGTCCCTGTATCTCAGTCCTTCAGAGAGTTCGGTTTGTCCTCCCTCTGCTGCTGTGGCAGGCCGGCATCTCTGCACCCCAAAAGAAATTCAAGATGCATTAGACTGTGGATCTTCCCTCCTCATCCTCCTACATCTTTCCCAGATCCAATTTTCAGACATTCATACTTTTAGTAAGAAACCCCTTTGAAAATGGAGGCTAACCTGCAGGCAAGTTTGTTTGTCAGAGTGGTATTGTTTTGGGACTAGGCATTTACGTATCAGAGCGCCTGTGAGCTCAATAAAGTTCACTTCTCTCTTGCTTGGAGTAAAATTATTCCACTTGTCCCCCAAACCCTTGGAGTGAGGTGCCAAGGTTAAACTTAGTGAAACACAGCAATTTAAATCATTGGCAAGAGCAGACTTGATTACCATCCTGCAGGGGTGAATTGTCACCCCCAGGAGCCATATTACACTGACCCAAACCTCAGCAAGGGCTGATTCAGAAAGTTGATTTGAGTTCGACCTTCCTCGATTCCACCTGGAAAATAACAGTGTGAGCCMAGGAAGGACCAAAGGTGCAGTTTTTGCTTTTTGGACCCAGTCAGAGCAAGGGGGGCTTGAGCAGGAGCTGAGCGGGGACTTGCTCATTTGCCCTCACACAGCAGCAAAGGGAGCCCCGGGAGCCCGAGGGCAGCACCTGAGCCAACGTGGGAGCTCTCACTCTGCCTCCTGTGGCATGGCAGAGGCCAGGCTGTCGCTCTTATTATGAAGAGGAGCTTCCCTGTCAACAAACCACCTCAGCTCCTGCCCGTCCTCCTCGCCCCTCCTTCCATCCGCCACCCCAAGCATTGCTCTTCTTCCACACCTCCGAGGACTGTGTCTCTTTTAAATGACACCCAAACTTTCCAGCACACAGCTGGAGTAACCCAGCAGAAGTTTCTCTCGTGTGGCTTTAAGACTTTTCAAAATAACTTTTTGAAAAGAGAAAGGCAAAAGGAAAAATCATCAAATCTCTCTCCCAGATTTATTGCCTTCTGGGAAAGACACTGGCACCAAGCAACCTCCACCAGAGCACAGTAAAAGCAACCCCTCTGCCTGGCTCCTGCCAGCCCCCACCGGAGCACCACCTTGCTGAGAAAGCAACAGCACACAAGACAGGGCTATCCACCAACCTCATTCACAAACACGCGTGTCCTTCACTTTGGAAATCTASCTCCACGTTGTTAAGCTTGTAATCCCCCCAGGAGCTGTAAAACCCCGCTGTGGGTTGCCTCCCACAAGGAAACAAGGATTTCTTCTGCTCCAGACCCTGTGTTTCCAAAACTGGAAGCAGGAACGGCCATTTGTCAAGCTGGACCTCTTCTCCAGGAGGACAGCAGGCTCCCCCTTCCAGGTGTACGAGCTCAGCAAGCAAACAGTGTCACATACCAGGAATAAACAAGGCTGCATAGCAACCACTTCTCTGAAGAAATCTTGAGCGTGAGATGCAAGGAATATCTTTTGCCTGCAGGGCTGGCAGGCAGCTCCCTGGGTGCTGCAGCCGCAAGCACCCGAGGGACCTCAGCAGCACCCAGACCTTCAGGCAGGGACGCACTCTGAACTGCAACATGCTCCCCATCCCTCCCTGCCTGCTCACGGCTCCTGCATCAGAATCATCCCTAAAGCTGTGCACAACGTGCAAGCAAACAGCAAAGTATGCATCTGCTGGAAACTGATAAAAGGGAGGGGAAAGTTCCCACCCCCTTCGCTGCAGGATTTGATGACATCTCTGCACGGTAAACTGCTTAGCTAGGCACTGTGAGCTTGGAGCCCTTCTCGGTTAGACCGGTGTAAATCCATACCAGCCCTACAGAAAGTGCCACATTCAGGCAAGATTAGGAAAAGAGGAGAACTGATTCCTTCAGCCTGGCCCTCTCCAATGTGTCATGGCCACAGTCGCTGCAATCTCCACTAAGTGCTGCCAAACTGGAATTCCCCACCACCCCCATTAGAAATATTTTATACCTCTCCCCTGTGCTGTGGATAATTATGCAATACGCAACACAAAGGAGAAATTTAGTTGTTACTGCGTGTATTTTATTGTTGTTATGCTCACTCAAAAGCTACTTTCAAATGTAAAAATAATAATATTTTCATCATGTCCATGTCTAGTTTTGATATCTTCCATAATAAGGTCACTGCTGGCTGTTTTTATAAACACTCGTGTACACAAAAAGAGAGAGAAATTTTGTGCAGAGGTGGAAGGGCTCACATGAGGTTCTCTGTTAACCATGAGGAACAGCAGCTCAACCTGTCTTTACAATGATTTGGATGAAGAGTGTCCACATGAGTACTATGAAAAAAGAAATTCAGACACTAAGCAGCAAGTCCTGAGCCATTGTACCCAACCTGCAAGCCAACAGATGAGTGGGAAGGGGCTTTTTAGCTGTAAAAATGTGCAATAATTCAGCTCCTACAGGGGAAAAAAACCACAGAAAACCATCTGCAGGAGTTAGCAATCCTTCTCCAACTAGCAAAAGCAGCACACGCACCCTGTTGCGATTTGGGGAGGTGACTGTCACCTCACTTGGTAAAAGCAGCAGCAAAGCCAAAGGAAAGCATCTTCCTGTCACTGCCGAGCCACCCCGTTGGTACTGGCGCTGTAGGAGTAAAGATTCAGCCTTACAATCAATGAGTCACCTTAAACCACGCAATTCTCTCAGCTTTTCCAAGGCTGACTAACCAGATATGTGAGAAAATAACAACCCTATGTATCGCAGAATGGCAGAAAATGAGCTGACTGCAGCAAATGGATCTCCAAATGTGACATCTCCTGCATGAAACAGGAGAATTCTCCCAAAAGGCTTCTCCCTTTTGCTACAAACAAGAGGCAGAGGACTGCCCTCAGACTCCAGCATTGCTTTAGACCTTGGGAGACACAAGGAAAATTCTGCCTCAGCCGTGCTGCAGGCTTCAGGCCTGACTTAATCCAGCCCCTGTCTGCAAAGCAAGCATAGCAGAAATGCTGCTTGTTCACCTTTCTCCATATTTTCTTTTAAGGCAATAAACCCTTTAAGGTAGGGAATTGTCTGTTCCTACACATGTGTGCATCATCTAACAGAGCTGGTCCAGCCATCAGCTAGGGACATTACCATGAAATAGCAGTGGCAGCAGCTCTTCAAAGGACTTTCCCCCGATACAGTGTTCGGTCATTCCCTTTAATTAAGGGGCCAGCAATAAGCTACCAGCTCAGCTCTAGTGAACAAGTTAAGCTCCTGGGTGTCTCAAAGGGAAACAGCATTAGCAGCACTAAAAAGCGTGACCCTCATTAAATCACCAAAAGTGACAAAAGTAGAGCAAAGATGGTCAGATGGTCAGACTAAGACCACCCAGGAGCATCTAATGTCCAGTCTCCCTCCCTGAGCACCTGCTTACACTCTCTTTTGGTTCAGTAATACTGAAGCTGATGGGACAGATTCAACCGAAAAACTTGAAAGCCTACATGCTTAGCCTTAAAAACAGTAAGCCAAAGTTTTGTTTCTAAAAGGAAGAAAAAAGTTGCAGCCATAATCAGGGAACAGAGTACCTTCCCTCCTGAGCCTAACTTGTGTCAGACCCACTTCACCTCCAGCAGTGTCACCCACGTGGCTGTGCTCTTATGTCACCTGCTCACCCTGTAATGACACATTATGTTACACGGGGAAGGGGCAGCGTACATGTGCTCACATGCATCTTGGAAATGAACCTGGTGACCGCGATCACGCTGTTCCTTGAGACAGCCATGGGATAAACCTTACTACGAGGTCAAACCCTCTCTCTCATCTATCCATAGCACCCCAAGCACCTCCACCAGTCCCCCCTGACAGAATAGTCCAATCATCCCTCACAAGTTAACAAAACAAACTGCCTTGAAATCCCCTTTCTCTATACATGAAGCATGGCCTCTCTATTTCAACAAATATCTCTTGGACTTATTTGGCTAAACCTCCGCACTTTGCTTTGAAGCCTCGGGGCACTGCAGGCAGGAGTGTAGGGCTGAGCAGGGCTTTTTCCCCCATCTGCAGCAGGGACGGAAATCATGCCGCCTTACATGCTTGTGTCCAGAAACCTGCTCAGCTATTCCTCTCAGCATGTTTTCTTTCACATGGCACGCTTGCTGAGCAGCGTGGCCCTTCACAGCAGCCTCGTGGTGCGCAGGCAGCTTCTTTTTTGTTCGCAGGAACCTCTGCCAGATTGGGAGCCCTTGGGCTTTCCCCATGGCAACCTCATTTGTGCATTGGGCAAGGGCGATTGGCATCCGAGCCCATGAGGGAAACGGCCCAAGCACACAGAGTAAATGTTAATTAGAGCCCAGCAGAGACAGGTCTGGAGCCGGTGAGCTTATACAGACCTTTTTAAAATGTTCATTTTTATCAGTCCTGAATTCACAGTGATAGGAAAAGAGAGAAAAAAGCTGGACAGACAACAGGAAGAGTACAGATACTGCTGAATCTGTCTTTCCCCATCTGCCTCTGTTTTGCCCAAACATGGGGAACATCAAGACCTCCCTGGCTTTTCCTTATTCATTAGACACTGTCCCCTAATCACCAATGGCCCAAGGGCTTTGAGAGGGATACCACCTTCTACAACCCTTCCTCCACCAAGAGCTGTCATGCTGTCATGAAGAATAAATCAAATTATCCAAAGAGTGACAAGAGAAGTGTGCAGGCATGCACCTCAGTGCCATAAAAGGCAAGCAGAGAGGAGCTGTTAAAATACAAAAACATGCAAGGTAGAAAAACCTGCAGCTTCAGCATCTTCATTTTCAGAAATCTCTGTTGCAGTGGAAGATTTCCACACCACTGCGTGCTGAGGCCAATGCCTGAAACAAAATCTCAGAAAAACAGTGCTTTGGTTTCCTTAAAGGAAATGTGTTTTGTGAACAAAGCTCATGAAAGAAAATGGGAAAGGAAATGACACTTTAAAGCATAAACACAGACTCAGACACACTTAATTCAGGGAAGCACCGTGTTTTGCTACCTAATTCATTCAGGATCATGTGGTCCTAAACTAAGGCCACTTGGTTCCCTGTGTTGCTAATCTAGTTAACTGCATATTGGCTAATTGCAGGCTTTCACTTTCTGCCAAGCACAGCACCTCACCATCTGTTTGCTCTGGCTACCTGAAGAGTCAGCAGCCACATGAAGCTGCACCTCATCTGGGGATGCAGAGAAACCAGCTGCTAACGCCTGCTGTCTAGTGTAGGTCTACGTTTCATTTGCTTTACCATAATAGAACTGTTATTATATAATGGCAGGGGGGGAGAACAAACCCAAACCAAAAAGCCAATCATCACCTCAGGACACCCTTCACAAACACTAAGCCTGGGGACAGATGGACACGCAAAGAAAGAAAAAGACCCTGGTTTTTACACAGGCATGTCAAAAGCAGGGCCAGCAAGACAGTTTGCTAACCCAGTGTATGCAAATACACCTCTCATATTCCTGAGGGTTAGATATGACTCAAAAGGCAAAAGCCTTCTCCCCAAGTTTACCAGAATTTAGCTCAAATGATTTTGAAAACTGAACCCAGCTGCTATGGTTTTTACCGAATGCCCAGTCTCCTGAACGTCAGGATGGGTACCTGTCTGTTGAAGGCAGACCTGGGCTGGTGCACCTCTAAGGGGGTGGGCAAAGTCCATTAGCTCCACCAAYGCTCTGCACCATGGGCCACTATTACAGAGCAACACGCGGTACTAACTGCAGCCCTGCTATACCCACTCTGCTGCCTTGAAGTGCAACTGCAGGCATTACAGGCCCTGATGACTTGCTTTTAAGTGCTTTGGCAAGCTACTGTACACAGTGAGGCAGCTGCACAACATCAAAGCTGCACAAAAAACAAAACACTTTCCCACAACACCACATTAAAGTCAAGGCAAGAACCATTAATTGAGTCCCAGTGATGCAGAGTTCAGTCCTCAGACTTTAAAATCCCTCTGCTCCTACAGAAAGATTAGTTGCACTTGTCCCAAGAGCCCCATTTTTCCCCTCAATACCATTCATCTGCCAAGCAGAAAATCTGTCAGCACTGTTTGGGGTGCGGGGCTGAGGCTTCAGGAATGCATTTCTGATCTGAAGGACTCACGAAGATCACAAGCAGAGAACACAACCTCAAAACCTGTAAAACAACAGGTACTTTCATGGTAACAGAGACAGAGCACCATGGAGATRAAGGGTGAAGGTGCAGGGTAGGCATGTTTAGAAGCCCACGATTTCCCACATGTTTTACCAGGTGGCAGCCACCAAACCATGTTTGGGATGCTAGACCTGCTATGCCCTCTCAGTATCCTCCATAGCACAGCAGGAGTCAGACAGCAACCGGCCCTGAATGCGCTGGGGGAAAAAGTGACATAGAGAAGCAGAGCTGTTTCTTTACTTTAAGTCTTACAAACAGCTGGAAAAGATCTTGCTTCTTTCGTTTCTGACAGAGGAAAAAGTGCGATCATTTGGATGGAAAAATAAAAGTGCTAGCAGATGAAAAGATTTGTTCAGGCTATTGAAAATCCAGGTAATGAAGGTGATGGAGACTTGAACTGGAGATAGAGACAAGAGAAATTAGGCCTGCAACTCGTTTTACCTGCCATCAACTTTGAAGAGGTCCTGAAAAACACGTTCAGCTTCCATCAGTCCCTGATAAGAGCTTGGCAAAGTGCATACCGCGAGCTGGAAGATACCCAGACTCACAGGCAGGTAACAGCCTGTCTCAAACAGACGGCGGTGTAACAGCTTCTTTGTCACTCTCCTGTACTGGAGGACATCGTGACAAAATAAACACGGAGATGAGACACGATGAGGAAGGAGCCCATCTCCTTGTTAACAGCTTTCCATTCAAATCCTCTACGGCTCCAGAAATTAGCTGCCTGAGCACTACGGAAACGAAAAATAAGCACAGACTGGTAGATTTTTCTTTAAAAAAAAAATACAAAATGCAAGTATTTACAGACCACAATAAATTCATGGAAAAGCCTGCAGTGGTAGATGGATATATTCCCCTTTTCACCTTCACTATTTTAAACAAAACTCTCTGCCTACGGTGGAGAAAAAGTTTTGTACGGCTACCTTAAATTTAACTTGTGTGAAAGGGGTGGTGGGTTTGGGGTTTGTTTGTTTGTTTGTTTCATTTAGATAGCTGCTCTTGAAATAAAATTGTACAGGGTGCAATTCTGCCTCCTTTTCCCTTCATTGAACTTGCTGGGGGCAGGGGAGAAATAGTAGGAATTAGAGGACCGAGTCTGACCCCGCTAAAATCAAACAGCCACCGTGCCCAGCCTGTGGACGTTTTGAGAAACGGCTCCTCTACTGAATCGCATTATCCCTGTCAGTCTTGGGTAGAAAATGATTTCCAGTCACTAGCCCACAGCAGACGATAATAACAAATGAAAAATAGCCAAGATATCATTTACACTAGATGCCAGAAATGAAGTATGGGGGAATTCTGCGGGCACAGCGCATTGGTGGGAGAACCGAGGAGGAATGGCATCGCCCCTGCCAGCTCCAAGGCGGTGGCAGCACGGTGGGAACAGCTCATTTAGCAGACAGCTCTTTTTCATCAAGCTGCTAGCTGTGTGCTGAGCCTTTTGTGCAAAGCGGAGTTCGCTCATGAAAAGAGGCAAACAACGAGTGTATTGAAATGCCATAAATCCCGTGTTGGCAGAGCTCGAAGCAATTCAAGCCTCCATGCAAAATTAGGCCTCGTGACTGCACGTAGAGGCAGGCAGGGAACTGAAACATCAGTACATCTAGAAGAGACARACCATGTGAGTGCCAAAAAAAGGAGAATTTGGGGGCAGGGAGAAAAACTTCACGTGGAACCAGTGCCTGGTAGAGGTGACTGCTAACCASTTTGTGTATCCCAAGCCAGCTGCTCCTCAAGGCCCTGCAAAGTAGATCCCACCACATGGCCTCACCAAGAACAAGGGTCAGCAGCTCAATGGGGTGCTGCGTTTTGCAGTGCGTATATACCTTCTCATATCCTCTCTGCACTCCAGCTGCAACAGTGTGTTCTTCCTCACATCTTGCTGACGGTCTTGCCCAGCTACACTGCAAGCTTGCTCAGGCTGGAGATCCCTTCTGCGGTGTTTTCCTCAGGAACAAGGGAAGTTCAGCAGCATGCACTTTGCCTCCACCACGCATTTTTCTGCAAGAAACTCTAGGCATTCAGCCACAGATAAGAAAGCATTTTGGTAAACTAGCCAAGTAGGGTTATCCCTTCTTTGCAGATGGGAAAACTGAGGCACAGAACTTGAAAACACACGTTATCAGCCTTGGCGGTCACTGGTTTCCCATCACTCAGTCCTGAGATACTTTGGATACCACTGTGATAGCTTTAGCTGCTAAGGAAACAAATCTCTTTCCATATACCTTACTCATGCTGTGTCCTTCAATTCCTCATCTGAGTGAGAGCGATTATGTCAGCTGTTTCACCATTATCTTAAAGCACAGCCAGGACTAGACCATCTTTCTCGAACATAAAACTCCATCATCTAGTTAACAACATTTTCTGAGACTTTAGTGAGGCTTTTTCCAAGACATGCTGCCTCTCAAGAAATGAGAGGACCAAAAGGTAAACTTCCTGCAGGGAATAGCTTCATGCTCTGCTGTGGGGCATCAAGTGCTGCTCCATATCAATGTGGGCATTTCTTAATGACAAATTTTATTATTTTTGAGCAGTTACTGAAAGACAGTGAATGTTTGCATTGTTTGGACCTAGGAGTAGTAAGATAAGCGCCCAAAGAAGCGTCCTTGAAATCTGAGTCTAATGGCAAGCTTAATACTGTGACAGGCTCTGCTGGAGACTCAGGCAGGGTCATTTTCCTCTCTACAGCTGCCAAAGATCTCTGGGTCTGTGGGGCAAACATTGTGGTGACCATGAAATTATAATAAAACCTAGAACTGATTGATTCTGACTACTCAAGTTTTTTGATTTTGAGTGTGTTTTGTGGGGGGGTTTTAACCATAGAAGCCACAGGAAACCATGAGAAGAGATGACAGTTTAGGTCTTATCTCATTTCCATCAGTGCTAACAGCAAACCTGTAATTGATTTTAAATGTCAGGGAAAAACCTTCAGCACACAGACTAAAAGATGGAATAAAGCTTCTTTATGTAGCCTGTTGTCTGTGCATTTTTTAAAAGATGCAATAAAAACCTTCACTGGAAATATATTCTTCAATAAAAATACAAATTTTCTCCAAACACATAGTTCCRTTGTGATCTTTTATTTTCCACAGAATGGGTGAAAAAATCAAAACAATTTTCAGCTAAACAGTAGTTGAGATGTTCAGAAACATTTGACAAAGCCGTGCAAGCATCTGAAACTAAAAAAAGCTCTAATTTTTATGTCAAATTCTTGCCTTATTAAGTTTCCACTAAAAAAAAAAAAAAAAAATTATATTTTAACTAATATGCCTAGTGCTTTTGTAGGAAGTTTAAAGTTTTAGAAATTTCCCAGAGAAGCTACAGCTTCCGAGAAGAAGTTCTCGGCCAATTTTTTTCCTAAAGCAAAGGAATGGCCTACTGGGATCTTACCATTCCCCAAAGAAGCCCTAAGGAGAGCACCGGAGGAGCTGTGAAGGGACTTGGTGCACACAAGACTTGCACACACTCCTGCAATCCAGATTGGCACAGCATCCAGGAACGGAGCCTTCCCTGGGATAGACTGAAATGTGCCACCAGTTCAGCCAGCAAAGGAGTGAACACAGAGGCTGGCTGCAGAGCCCTGAAGCCTGTTACACTGGGCATTTAAGGCAAGCCTAACTGTGTGTGATGAAGGAAAACCACAGACCTGTTCCTCCAAGCTCTAATGCGGTCTGTTTGGACTGAACATCTGCTAAGGCTCACCCCAAAAGTGCTAGTGGACCCTTGCATCGATGGATGCAGGCACCCTCCTCACACTGGCCAAAAGGCCAACTGCTGTCATTTCAGCATCTGAGTGGCCTTCCCGGTGTGAAGAGATGTGCAGCACACCATTTCTTTGAGGATCAGTACCACTGGCTCCAAGCTGCTTTTTCAAAGTGTCAGAATTTTGTGTACTAGCCCTTACACATAAAACATATCTGCTACAGAGCCGTCAGTGCATCACCACAGGAGACAGGGAATTGAATCTGCATTGAATCTGGTTTTCACATGCATTTGCTAGGAATAAAAAAGGCTATTATAATCTGCATTCCCAAATAATTCTTTAAAAAAAATTTTTTTGAAACTATGACTCAAATGCTAATAAGTAAAATCTACGCCCATGCAACTAGCCAAGAAGTTCAAGTTCCTTTGGCAAAGGGCATTAACCACAAAGCAAATAACATGTTTGCTGCAAGAATGACAAGAAGGGAGACCTACCTTSATCTTTGTTTTTGTTTACATGCTTCCATTAGTACCCAGGGAAGTTTAACTCTGGGCTGGGGGACATGGCATGGTCAAGTCCTCAGGTTTCAGCACTCCTCTGGCCATCCATCACCCTGCAACTTCTCCTCAGCAATTCAGTCCCGAGGCATTAAGCTGTCACAGCTCACTAAGAAATTAGACTTGATGACACCTAAGCAGATTCATTAATGCATTAAGCAAATGCAATCTGATTGGTTCCTTTTTTTAGGCGTTTGGCAAGCAGTGTGCAAACAAACCTGGAGGATGAGGCTCTCAAGGGAGGGCAGGCAGCTTGCCAGTGTTCTTGCTTAAAGGGAGGGAAAGAAAGTGCCAGCTCCACAAAGCCGCACTAGAAGAATTTACAACCTACTGCTTGCTTCAAGACAGTAAAAGACCGTAAAAGACGGAAGGTGGCATCAGTTGCTTCTGCCTTCTGAAGAGATGATGCAGTTTCCATATGTGTCATAGCACACAGGGCATTTCAACTGTAAAGGCAATGTGGCACTAATCATGACCAAAACAAATCCCAAGGGACTAACTGTCCCTTGCATGTGGACTGAATGACACAAACCACCTCTAGATTAATCTTCAGGACCATACAGGGAATATTCTCGCCACCCATAACCACATGGCTGCTGGCTATGCAGCTGCACTGACTTACAACCTTTATTGTTCACTGCTCTTCCATCCTAATAACACAGCCCAAGCAACAAGGCCACCAAACCAAACCAGTGCAAAGGGAGGCAGTTGCTGGTGTCAGGCACATATCTTCACTGTTAATTCTGTCACATCCCATAACACGCACCAGCTGTCACAGGTGGTGAGACTCAAACATCTGTCCTTCCCAGAGACTCACATTTCATTATTGATAAACATAGCTATTGGCCCTGTAATTCAGTAGTTACAGTTTTGCAGGACACTTGAATACATTATGATTGGCATATATTTGACTTGTGCAGGCAGCTTGCCCGTAGTACTTCCAGCTTGGGCTACGATCTCATTAGACCTCATGAATTAAATAGGACCAGGTTGGAAAGATACTTGGAGGAGAATCCTGAAGTGCAACAGGACGCAGGACATGCGATCCCATGAGAAACACACTTCTAGGAGATACTACTATGTGAACAGTTTGGTAAGACATTTTGTGCATGACTGCAAAATATGCCTTCTTTGGTGGGCAGAGAAATCAGTAAAATCCACACCAGTATGGTCTATACATTAAGTATATCTATACTTAAGTATAGGAATATTATCCATGTGATCTGATCAAATAGGGTGTAGCTATTTGTATTCTGCTCAACTAAATTTCCCCTGAGGCACCCACCACATGCATTGCCATTCTTCACTGCAAGGTGACCGTAAAGCACCTATACGGCAGAGGATAACGCAGCAGTTCCCTGCATGGCACAAGAGTGGCCGTACGCTGGGTCAGACTGAGGGTCTGCCTTGCCCACAGCTGTCCTCTGCAGTGGGCTGCAGTAGACACTGGATGAGAAGTAAGAACAGGCAGAAACATAGTGGTGCTTAACCTCCTCTCCAAGTTACTTTAATTYACTAGAACTAATGCTCTTCATTATTTTTCTGTAATAAACACAAATGCCAGACTCGTGGTTCTGGAGAACCTAGTAAGGACAAAACAACACACATGCAGCTCACTGCTTATTCCTTTCTCCAATATCAAGGAGTCCGCACAGCCTGACACAGCAGCCATCTCACTGTAATAGAGTAACTCCCATTTCTAATCGAGGCTTTGCACTTGCGGATGGGAAGTCCTCAGGTGCCACTTCTCCAGGAAAAGGCTACCTAGATTGCCACCGAAAGAAGGGAGGCAATCAGACTTCAGAACCCCTACTGATAATTTCCTCATTTTGTTTTAAAAATCCTTTGTTTCTCTCAACACCTATTTAATTCTACTGCTGAATATTTAAAGAGAGAAGATGCTTTGCTACAGTTTTAACTTAGCTGCTGGTTCAGGTACTGGCTGATAAAGTTTTCAAGTTTTAAAGCAAAACAGTACCTATTGACACAGATATTTTCTTTGTTTAGAAAAACAAGCTTTGGTTGAAATGTTGGTGAATAAATTAGCTGACAAATATAGCTCATTTTGCTATCTAGAAACCAATACTGACTTCTGTGCAGAAACTGATTATTAGCAAATATTTTCCAAATAGCTCACAGAAGCAACATTCAGCTGAGTAATTATTCTTGGAACAATTCGCCACACTGCTGCCTCTGCACTCGTGGTACATGCGCAAGTGGGTGCCCAAGCCATATGGCATTGTTTCTGCTTCCTAAGTAATTGAAACGGGCGAAAAACAGAAACAAAATGAACCCTAAATTACAGCTGCTTTTCAGTTTGAATTTTGAGCAAGCAATTATATGTACTAAAATTCTTGAATCTTTGCAATTTCCGAATATTTCACTGAACAAACCAGTAGCTAGGCAAAAACCCTGCAATGGCAACCACAATGCAGCTTTTACCAGGAGATATCACAACATGATCATGCATTTTATTCACAAAAATATAAACCAACCTTTCTTCAACCCATTCAGCCTGCTCTATTGGTTTTTAATCATAGGATTCTTAGTGAGTCTGAATTCTGGCCAAAGCAGTCATTTGCTGTAAAAGAAGGTATAGCTGCCTCAAAGTGTAAGTTTTTCTGAGTGTGTCCTACTAGACAGATATTCAGGGGCTCTGCAACTGCTTGGATAACATTGGAGAAGGCATTTCTGTTTCCTGTGCCCCCGGTGTCCGGAAGGACACGAGACCATACAGTTCCACAGCCCCAAACCCCGAGTTTCCCCTGGCACCCAGCCCACTCCCTGCTACCTCCACAGGGAAACTCTTCTGCTCATGGCCAGGTCAGGGCACGCAAGCCCCAAAGAGCTGCGTGTCTCAGTGGTAGAGCTGAGGGAGTAAATTGATGCCTGTCCATTAGCAGCCTAGTCCTTGTTTCACCCAACTGAAGCATTGCACTTGCCTCTCCTAAAGGACAGATATGAGCTCAAACTGTATGGAGCTGGAAAGCAGCAGTAGCAACTTTCAGCCCATCATTGCATTATTTGGGTTTTGCTCTGACACATCAGCAGGGTTACATGAAGATAGACCAGATCCTGAACAGGAGGCAGCATCCCCRTATGACTGACCCATTATATTTTTGGGGAAGGGATTGGGAGAAGAGGAAGAACCACCAGGCTGCAGTGTGGTTTGCCTGCTCATCACACAAAACCTTTCCAACATATCTAACATACCAGCAGTCTCCTGACCAACAACTGCAAAACCTGCAGACTCCTGCATGGCACTTAAGTAGTTAAATATATTTCAGTGCACAACCCCCTACCTCCTCTTTCCAAGTAGGAGTCAATGTCTTACCCTGTTTCACATCTGGCCACCACTTCCTTTTTTTTTTTTTAAGCTGTGTAATTAAGAGCTTATATAAAGTTGATTTAAAGAGAGTCTGCACTCTGGATGACTCCACTGAGAGTGAGGTAAAAGAGCTTTGACAGGTCAGGGTTGGGTTCATTTGCTTTGTTTCCTCGAATAGCTGAAGTTTCAAGGAGGGGTCCTAGGGAGTGCAAAGGATCTGAACAGAGGTGTGACTGGAAACCAGATCCCTCGGGGATCTTCAGTTCTTGTCTAATTCATAAATTTCCCAAGAGCTCACATCAGGCACTCTGAAGCAGAGATCAGGGATGAGTTTATGCCCTCCATTAGGATGAAATATTGTGTCTGCCCACGGCAGGGCTCTCGTGCCTTGCTCTAAAACGCCGAGCCCAGGACTGCCAGAGGTGGGACTCTGGACAAGAGAGGTGACCTAAGCCCCATCCCACCGGCCAATTCACACACTCCTGATTAAGCACACCTCGTCTCTCACCTTCCTGAAACAGGCCAGTTAAATTAGCTGCCCTTTTATTCCTCTTGCAAACCTCTGCCTAATTTTCCAGTAGCTGATTTCACAGCCCTTTGCAGCCACGTAATGAATAGCTTATTTATAAATACCTTCTCGAGCTTCATACGTAGTGGCGGCAGGTGGTCGTCACTGCTCCAAAACCGGGTGCACACTCCAAAGGCAGAGCTGGGTGGAGCGGGGGGCTGCGGGCGGCCTCTGTGAGGAGAGGCCCCCGCCGCAGCAGCCCCGCCRCAGGGCCCAGCCCAGCCCCTCAGCCACGGTGGTGGCACCCCGGGGAAAACATGCTTAAGGAAGGGTGAAACACCACAAAGACAGAGAAGCGTGAGCAAAAAAAGTGAGAGGAATGGCCTGCAGAAAACAACGGGAGAAGGAGGAGGGGAGGAGGTGCTGCGGGTGCCAGAGCAGGGACTGCCCTGCAGCCCCCGGAGGGGAGACCACGGTGGAGCAGGTACCCACACTCAGCCCATGGAGGACCCCGCGCCGGAGGAGGTAGGTATTTCCTGAAGAAAGCTGTGGCCCGTGGAGGACCCATTCATCCTGAAGGACTGCAGCCCATGGAGAGTACCCACGCTGGGGCAGGGGAAAAGTGTGAGGAGGAAGGAGCAGCAGAGAGGAGCTGTTGTGGACTGACYGCAGCCCCTGTCCCCCTGCGCCACCCCACCGAGGGAGCCAGGGGAGGTAGCGTGTCAGGAATGAAGGGGTGAAGTTCAGTCTGGGATAAAGCCAGGGGGAAAGGTGCCGTTTCACTTTTGCCTTTGTTTCTCACCATCCAAATCTCTATTAACTGGCRATAAATTAAATTCTTTTTCCCCAAGTCGGGTCTGTTTTGCCCATGATGGTAACTGGTATGTGATCTCCCTGTCTTTATCTCAGTCCATGAACTTTTTTCCATCTTATTTTGTCCCCCACTGTCCCATTGAGGAGGGGGAGTGAGAGAGCAGCTGGGTGGGCATCTGGCAGCTAGCCAAGGTCAACCCGCCGGTGACATTGCTGCACTGGCACTGTAGTAGTGACAAGAGGYGATGAAAAACATAGGATCTCCATGCAAGCTCTGAGAGAAACATGGGGTGACCAGACTCCCCAAAACCCACTCTAATTGCTACAAGCTAGCTCAGAYGCAAAAGCAATAGGTACCAGTATAAAACACAATTGACAACTCCTAGAGGCCCCCTCTGGCAAGGCCTGGAAAGCAAGGGAAGATATCTGCAGCTGTTTTAAGACTTCTCATCACTTGCAGCTGTATTCGTATTTCTAAAAGGAAATTACAGGGCAGTACTCGAGTTCTTCCCTCAAGGCACACATCAGAGGTGAACTTGCACAGTCACTCATTTTTGTTTCCCCCCCGCCTCTAATGAACAAGGATTTCTTGCACACACATACACCTCCCTTCTGCTCCGTCAGCCTTCCTCTCTTCACATACTGAGCCGGAATTGTTCCCTGTGAAATCATACTTTAAACCCTTTTAGAGTACAGAAATGCAGAATGCTGCAGTTAAGATAGCTGGAGCAGATGAGAACCCCCAGGCCTCCCCCCTCTTCAAGATACTACAGCACTATCATACAAAACAGCATTAAATGCTGTTTTTTAAATGGCAATAATYATTTGGCCCTGGCAAGTGAGAGGTGTTAACCAAAGGAAGGACTGACAAACAGARGGATGCCGAGAGGAACAAGAGCAGGCACTCTCAGGAGATGCTAATCCAGCAACTGAAAGCATCGAGCTGACTGGGGAGGTCGATGGAAGGAAGATTTGTACAGGAGAATCTAATCTAATCCTTTAACAGCCATAATGCGATGACACTTGGAGCCCCACTCAGCAAGCCCTATTTTTGACGTTCAGGGCATTTCTTAGCAGATGCAATTAAGGCTCTAATCTTAAATCCTCGGGAGAAAATAAATATTGGGCCTCAAAGTTAGAGGCCTTGTCTAATCCGTCATTTCCTCTCCTGAGTGACACAGTGACATCACCTCCTGTACCTGGTCTCAGCGTTGTATGCTGAACTCCCTCCAGGAGTTCGCTAGCTCTGAACAGCCTCAGCAGATGGGAGCTACGACTCCCCTGGGCCTCCGGGACCTCGGCTAGCCTCTCCACCAGTTTCTTCTCCCAGCACGTCAGTGACATCTCAGTATCAGACCCTCTCAAAAAGGCAGCCTCTGCAATATATTGAACCACATACTTCAGTCGAGAGCAGAAGTTTCAGCTGTAGCAAATGCCACGCTGCAACCATCACTGCCTTCGACAGATTTGTGGAGAGATCAAGGGGGAAATACGGCCTTTGCAGAGGAACTAATGGAGGCATTGATTTAGACTAGTTTTTTTGCAGTCACCCTCTGAGGAACATAATGACTGCCCAGAAATATGGCTATCCCTGCCCTAACCTCAGCACTTCGCTCTGATCCCCTCCCTTTTCTACACTAGCCCCTACCAGCAGGGAAAGGGCTAAGTGTGGACAGCAAAACAGCATCACAAGGTTTTAGGACCGGCACGCCAGCCAGTGAAGAACAGGGACTTGCTGTTTCAGACCACCTACATATTCAGCCTGTTCACAAATAAATTAGGCTTGGTTCTCTTGGAGGTGCTGTTTGAAGCCACAGGAACTAAAAGTACTCTTAAAAATTGATGAAAGCTGAGATTCTGCGCACACTAGCGAAGCTTCACGCACCAGAGAAACACACTGTGCAAATTAATTTGGACTCATAGACCACGCTTATTTAACTCCCTTTTCTACAGATATCTTCTCACAAGGACGGGATTGGCATCCTTTATGGTCCCTGAATACACTTATGTTCTGCATGTTTCCAAAAGTGCTATTACTGCTTTACATAAAAAGATCATCAAGTTCTTTCTTTTTTTCTGTCATTCCAACATCTTAAGAACATCGCAACAACCTTCCTCACAGAGAAGACAGTCTGATGCGGTGCGAGACAAAGAGCCGAAAGTCACGTTCAAAGGGGCATACGCTGAGGCCTGCCCATGTGATGGACTACAAAGGCCTGGGGACAGATCCCAGGCAGCACAGAGGGAGGTGGACTACTACAGCGGGTTTGTGTTAGCTGCATTTTCCCCACCATTTTGCAAAGCAATCAACAGCTTGGAGCTGCGGACTGAAAGACAAGAAGAAAAACCTGCCTCRATGGTTATTTTGTCTCTTCCAATCTCCAGAAGCTATATTCCCCCTTCTGAGGGTATTTTAGGTGTTTTACTGCCTGGCCCAGCAACAGAAGCAATCTGACATTTGGTCCCCTTTCCAAAATAGTTTGGATTACAGCACCGTTATCAACACATCCATTTTTAAATGCTGGACTATGACTAGTCCCAGAAACACCACTGCTTCCCGGAGGAGTTCTGAACAACGAAGAACTGAGAGCATCGCATCTGGTGAGCGGCTCTGGAGCAGGATTTCACTTGCACTGYTGCCCACTGCACTACCCCTCAGCAGCTCTCCTTGCCAGGACCAAGTGGGAAACAAAATTTTCAGGTTGAAATCTGAACTTAAGATGGATGAATTCAATGGACTTGAATTTAAAAAAAAAAAATCAAAAACAAACAAACAAAAACCCCACCAAAAAAACAAAACTGACATAATTGGGGATTGTTTTATGAGTACCTAAAGGAGAATAAATGAAAATATTGAAGTCAGTTTAATAACAATCAATTCCAAAGAAAAAGTCAGCAGTTCTGTTAGAATACTAAATATAATAAAATGCTTCAGCTTCCTCCCAATAAAAACAGCCAAAAAACTTCAAAATTTCTCTTCAATTTTTCCCTCTCTTATCATTCACTTCACCCTCTCCCTTTTTTGTGCATCAAGCTAGTAGTCTGCTCAAAATTCACTTTTTCTTCTGCAAATGTACCATTTCCAAGTTKAATTGAAATCTCATTTCAAACTTCAAGCTTCCAGAACAGCAAAGTATTCAAGAYACCACTTCTGAACTAAAAGCAACCTTACATCCATAACAACATAYACTTCTCCTAAAAGATAATCAATCTAAAAGGAGATCATCCATGAAAAGCAGTGACCCATACAGTTCTGACCAGCATGTGCAGCATGGTTTCCTCCTTGCAACATTTTGGTAGCACCAAGAAGGACCTGGATGCCACGTAGTGCTGTCCCACTCAGGCTTTAATCGTATAGAAATGCAAACACTAATTTTTCCCGTCTTTTACAGGCTTAGCACATCTTGCATCAGGCTGGCTTACCATCACTCCAGTGGGTGCCTTTGGAAGGTCCAGGGATCATAGAATCATAGAATCATAGAATCATTAAGGTTGGAAAAGACCTCTAAGATCATCGAGTCCAACCATCAACCCAGCACCCATGCCCACTAAACCATGTCCCGAAGCGCCACATCCACACGTTTTTTGAACACCTCCAGGGATGGTGACTCCACCACTTCCCTGGGCAGCCTGTTCCAATGCCTGACTACCCTTTCAGTGAAAAAATTTTTCCTAATATCCAATCTAAACCTCCCCTGGCGCAAAATGTGTAGCCAAAGCCTCCTGCACACTCACAAGCACGCTGGGTGCTGAGCAGACTGTTGCAGTTTTTCTGCCTGCAGTTTCTAGCAGTGGTCATCACAGAACTAACACACCTTAGAAAAAATCATCTAGCATAAGCAAAGATTGGCAAACTAAGGTAGAATTTATGGAACCTGGGGGGCGGGGAGGGGCAACGACCCCTGGAAACACCAACTGAGCTCCAAAATTGTTATCAGACCCCTTCACGRAGCAGCAGCAAGTACAGGTTTCGGTGCCTTACAAAGGGAGTCTTCTGTGGCATTACCTTAGTTAGAAAGAGATTTACTTACAGATAGACGGAAAACCCCTTCCTCTAAACATGAAAATATTTCATTGGAAATGAGACTGTAGAAAAGGAGCTGTCACTTTGAAACTCCCTTTATTTAAAGGTAAAGTCATTTAGTTTGAAGCATCCACCAAAGTTCATATTTTCCAGAACAGCCTTCCCTTCATCTTATTAGTTTCCTTTTCCAAATCTTTAATTGTATCTACAAACTCTATTTCAGCTATATACCTTGCTTTGAGGAGCCCGAAAGCATGACAAAGCTTCAGAGAACCGCAGGTTTGGAGAGTACCCAAGCTCCTTCCAACCTACAAGTGCTGGAAGCCAGTCAGCTGAAACAGTGACTACAAATACCCGTGTCCCTACGTTCCCCAAGTTCACACCATGAGATTTTTTTGCATTACAGAAATATCTGAACCAACACAATGCAACTCCAGCAAAAGCAGATTCTACCAACCTTCGCTGTCAACCCTCCTTCCCAGAAAATCCAGGTTCATCTAGGGGAAGAAAACATTTCTTTGATCTGATTACGGGAGCTTCCAACTTGAGCCAGCTGAAAGGTTCATCAGTTCCTGTACCAGACAGTCTGTGCGATATCATTTCAATCTGACTTACCTTTACACCATGTTTTTGGGAAGTGTCACAAATGGTCTCACCCCATTCAGAGCGGGAAGATTTTTAATACTTTCATTGATGTGGACATGAAAAAGACTCTTGTTGATGCCAGTTTCCCACAGCAACTGTTGCCGTGGTTATAAATCATTTATTGCCCCCCGTCGGCCAACAGCTGAATATAAAGAATGAGTTTACTATGTGCGAGAGAGCATGACAAATGCACAAGCCCGCTCCTTCTGAAACATGCTATCAGGCACCGAAATATCGTTGACTGTTTTATTGCAGGGGCTTTGGGAAATCACTAAAATAACCAACAGACAAGTGCTCTGTGATGTTGATGAAAGCAAACAGTCCTCCAATCCACAGATGCAGACATCAAGGGGGTCATAAGCTTGTGTGTGCAGTAACCATCATGGGAGGAACCTAGGGACAACCTCCTCCCCTCCAAGCCCCCATGGACCTTAAGGGAAATATTTTCTTCTCAAGGACAAAATGCACCATTAATTCCTTAAGTTATTCCTAAATAACTTAGAGTGCTCATTACTGAGCCAAGGTATTTGAAATAACCTAGTTAACCCCATCTCCGTGATCAGAAGAGCTTTGGATAGGCTCCAGGTCTGACCATGACTTCACTTCCCCTCCTAGATAACGTGAGATTCACTCACACAAATCTTTTTTATCTCTCATACCTCCTTGCTGAGCAATTTTGTATCTTGCTGCCAAAACAGAAGCAGAGATGAAGGCACTTGGACAAAATTTTCTTCATGTAGAGGCCCAGGCTCTGTTCCAAGCAGGATTTTCTCTATGATCTTCTTGATTTTGCAAGGGCTGGGTATAAGGTAGTTTTGAAGAAAAGATCCAAAAAAGAGACTATGTTTTARGCAGCAGTTGATTCAAAAACAATCATGCTGGCAAGAACCAAACACATTTTGGCAAGTTATTTCCTCTTTTCGAGAGCAGTGGCTTCCCACACGTTATTTCTGCAACCCCAACAGGAAGCAGATCTTTCTCTCCAGTTCAAAACAAGCCCTTATAGATGTTTAAATGAACTGAAAAACACCACAGCTGTCACAACATAAGAGCTGAGGCGTCCAGACACCATAACTTAACATTAYGCACTACCTGCTTTACAAGATCATCTCCAAACCACAGCTCCAACAGCCSTCCTGGTGACTCCAGGTGCTCTGCACACCCAGTTAGAGAGCTTAGGGACCTACATGCCAGGAGGGAGATGGCAAGACTGATCCCAATCCCAAACTGGAAGGGCATGGCCACCTGGCAACCAGACGAAGTAGCAGTCACCCACTTCTGGCAGACTGGAGATAYAGGAATAATTTTTCCTTCTGGGGTCAATCATACTGCTCTCTAAAGCAATACTGAAGTTTTAAGCCACCCACAATAAATTAACTCACAAAATACCTGGCTTTCCTACAAACCAGGGAGACGGAGTCTCCTGGATGGTTCATCAAGGTCCCACAGCTGTGAGTTTGGACACACCTGCAGGGAAACAGAGTGTCTGCCACAATCATCTCTCTCCAGCCCCCTCCTTCCAGGGAGCAGGGATCCAACATCCCAAAGGCCACAGATGAGTTTCTAGGAGACTTAATCTTGGTTTATGCACAGGTTAAAGGGGCAAAGGGGAAAACTGTGYACAGAATAAGTTTCCCTCAAAGAAGGGTGAATATAGTACCAAGCCCTTGTTTCATGGCAGGACAGCCTAAGCTACAACTTGGCTATCAAGCTATATGCCACCTCCGTAATTTTCACGTGCAGTTTTCAAATGTCTACATGATGATGTTCCCAGTAATCAGGAATTTTCTAAAAACTAGTTGTGCATCCTAAATCTTTCCTTCTTTTCTCCCCTTCCACGTCCTCTTCCTCCTTCTCTACGCTGTCTCCAACAGCATGTTTTGCTTTTGTTTGCTTCTTCTTAGCCAATGTCATTGAGATARTTATTTTGGGACAGAGAAGCCATCAGCAAAAGTAATTTAAAGGATGAACCAAAAAAAGTTTGTTGGGTTTTTTTTTTTTTTGCTTTTAAACCTGTTAAATCACTTCCCATAGCAGGCAGGCAGACCAAAAGCAAAACATCCATACTCCAAGTCCTTACACAGCAGAACCTTTAACAGACACACAGGCAGCTGGTGCACATCCCACATGGGCAGCTCTTATTCCCCTACCAAACTTCCAATAATCAGATGAAACACTGAAATACTTAGCAACAGAGGCAACAGGCACCTCTTGCACCAAGTCCTGCTGTAGTACTAAGTCCCTTTGGAAGTAGGACCATAACAAGAGGCGAGAATGGGAGCCACACCGTTTTACAGCAGGATGCACGTAGCAACAATGCGATTATGCCATCCTCAAAGGTACAAACAAGTCCCACGYTGCTCTTGGTCCCCGTTAAGCCGAGGAATTTTTGTGGAGCTGGTATGACACCCCCTGGCCATCTATGGTATTGCGCCTTTTCACGTTCAAAGTTTTATTTACTTCTAAAAGCTGGAAATAAGGTCTCCACCACATGAAAAACAGCAAACAAAAATCCCTTATGCTATGCAGTGGTGCCTGGACAAACGTTAAATACACAGCTATAAATGGGACACAATACTAGTTAGGCAAATAAAAACAGAAGTATGYCTCAGAGTTTCCACCCCATTGATTTGTTGACTGCTCAGCTGCGGAGGCTTGCTCTGGACACACCTTGGACTCTTTACACAAACCCTCATCCAGCCTCCACTGCTCCGAATGAGCAGCTAGTCTGTCCTCCTTACTCTCTTCRTTGTTCTAAAACTACCAGGAATAGGGCTGCAAGGGAGGACCTACCCCATTTCCAGCCTCTTTCTCCAGATGATGCTGCATTTTTGAAAGACAAAGACACAAACAGCTTAGTCATCAGCTGGCTGAGACCTTTGCAGATAAATAGTTGTAAGGATTAGAAAGTACACAGAACTGTCAGCTCTAAGGTGAGGGAAATTTTGGAACAACCAGCCCAATTGCTTGCACCTGCCGTACCTGAACGGTTTCACACAGAAAGGCTGCTTGAAGATGATACAGGCAGAGGGCTCAGAGGACAGCGTGACTGGCTGTCGTAACACCAGAGTAGGAAACCAGAACTCGTACCCCTGCTACCAGCTTGTTGTAYGATATTGAAACAGATTAGCAGAATCTCAGCGTCAGTGAGACTGAAGAATGAGCAAAACGTTCTTGAAATCCCCCTCCTCTTCCTGCTGCCAGGTTCTCCCACAGCTCCAGTCCTGCAACAGGTTTCTGGTGCACTGAGAGGATGGACACAGGTAATGCCTACCTTACAGGTGCAATGGGGAGTGCTGGCAATGCCACACTCCCCATACCCGCAGTGCCAGCAAGATACTCAGCCTGCTCTTTGACCCCAACCCGGGGCTCCTGCTTTGACTTCTGGAAAGGCTGGGACACAGATACATGTAGGACCTTGCACAACCAAAMCACACCTGCTCCTTGTGTTACTCCACACCCCAAAAGCTCAGCAGAACAGCACTCACCTGAAATGCAACAGACCTTCATTCACACCCCTCTTTTGCCTGATTTGAAGCCTGCCTGCATATAGTAACAGCAGTACTGGTTAAAAATTTACACATCAGTTCAGCCCAGTTTGGTGGTTTGTGTGAGTACAGACAGTGCGCAAGTGTTGGCATTTATTTTCACAGCATCTCAGAAATGAAATAAAAGCCCAGCTTTACAAATTATTAAGACACTAATTTACTGTCAGTTAAAACCCTCCAAAGACTGGAAGCCTCCAACTGCTGCCCTTCTAGCTCAAGCTCTCCGAAGACAGAACCTATCTTCCAGCTTTGCCAATGGCACAATCCCCTACACCTTCAGACAACGCTACGACCCCAGTGCAATCCCCAAGCAGTGGACAAACCAACAGACAGGACTGAAACATAGGAAGCTAGGAAATCAGTAACAACAGATGCTTTGCAGAACACTCTTACCTTTTAGGTTGGCTTCCTCCTCCACTAGAAATCTGCTTTCTACAAACAGTATTTCATCCTTAACCACCACCTTCTCTTTCAACAAACACCACAGGACAGGTATTTGGTAAAGGAGGAATATTTATTCACTTTACAAAGAGGGTGGTATTTAGTTGCAACAGCTCCATTTATAGACAAATATATTATTGTACATTATAGTGGTGAATGGCTCAAACCTTTACCTTGTTTTGCTCTTAAAAATGTGTTTGCACCACTTCAGCTTCCATTAGCTGAGCAAATAGCCGTCCTTGTTCTGCCACTGAGAGATTAAAAATCCGTAATAAAGGTATAGCTGTGCGCTACGTCTTCACAAGCATTCACCTTCTCATTTCCCTGTGTTACTCCCCTCTCCCCACCCAATTCAACACAGTCTATCCTCTGGGTTAGCATTAAACTTATATACAGCCTCCATTAAAACAAAATTAGGAGCCAGTGATAGTTCTAATGTCCTTTTGAAGCACAAGAAAAGTCATTGATTTATACATAGAAAAGTCTTGAGTTCAAATCTGTTAAAAAAAGAAAAAGCCATTTTTTAAGTCAAGTTGGCATTTAGATATTGCCAAGGCATGGCTAAACCAAGGCGGGGAGGGGAGGGGGGGAGAAAAGAAATTCAGTAGAGAATTTAAATATTACAAAAATATCTTTTTTTTTTTTCCTTTTTTCTGTTTTGTTTTTTTTAAAAATGCAGCAGGATGTCCACTTGCTATTGCTAACTGAAGCATGGAAAGAAGGTATAGACCGGTTGTCTTTGATCCTTGAATATTTGAAACAAATTCAATGTAAAGCTGAACCAAGTTTACCACACAAACAGCGGTGGCAGATTTATTTCACTTGAGATACAAATGCATGTCCACATGACAGGCATAATCTGACCATGAGGTGGAAGAAATGTTTCTATAAGTAAGCGCAGGGAAATAGGGCGAGAGAAGGCTGGCATGGTTAAACATTCTGGATTCAGAAATGCACAGTGCCCCACATGTGCCTCTGCTCACAGACCGTGCATGAGTCTGCACTCCCTATATGCAAATATGGCATCTTTCAGCAAGATGATCCAGAATTAGAGTTTGGTGGCCCACTTCTTTAAACTGTTAAAATTATTCTTTCGTGCTGTTATTCTTCTTCACTTCCATTTTCTGGTTCCAAATCAGAATCACCATTGATTTCCTTTTCAACAGTCATGTCTTGTTCATCAGATTGCTCCTCTTTCTCTTCATCTTCATCCCAGTTTTCCTGAGGCAAAAATAAACAGGAATGTTTGAACCTTTGACAGTCACACAATTTCTGTTACAAGCAAATGGGAGAAGATCTGATCCGACTCCACTTACATCAGAGTCTCTATCTGCAATCATCTCATCATCTGAGCCTTCCTCCTCTGAGGATTCTGCAAAGAGAAAACAATCCCTCAGTCTAGAGAACAGACTTTAAAACATCATTGTGCAAACAAAGCCCAACCCCACATGCTGCTAAGTCTCCAAACTGTGCTATTTCAATTCCAAAACTAATTCTACCTGAAGATTAGGTTTATCAACATGAATTAGGCACAAGTCACTTCTGTTACGATTATACAGTATGAAGTTGCAGTAGAAAAAAAGGCCAAACTGGAAGTGTACATGCACGCACACTCACATCCACTACCTTGACGTCCTGCTGACTCAAACATTGAAGTGCCTTGACTGTATCTACCTCAGCAGAAGGGTAGCTAACACTAGAAATCTGAGGTTGCCAGTTAAGTTAAGCAGCATACTGAACTCCCAATTAACCGATTCCTTAATTTGTGAAGCAGGGATGGGAGGGAATGAAAGGAAATAAAAGGAGGGGAAGGACGGAAGGAACAAGCAACTACAAGATGCCCACATCATTAACCACTGACTTTCCTGCCATGGACTTCCCACAAAAAACTCTCTACTTGCAGACTGTACACTAATAGATAAGCACAGGAACATGATGAACAGCCATCAAGTATCAGCTGTCACGTGAATTCAGGAGCTGAGCTACACCTAGCATACAACACTTACCATCCTCATATACCAGCTTTGCAGTCTGATTAACCTCAGTTACATCCTGAACTGCTTCCGACGCTGCAACCTGAATGGAATTTGCAGATTAGCCTCAGATGCAATCATATATTCCAACCTTAAAAGTCAACAAAACTCATAACAATGTAAATGAAGTCTACATCGAGTTTAACACAGATTAATTAATTTATAGCAGTAGTTTAACAGCCAAACAAGTATGAAGGACAAAATAAAATTTTAGAGGCATCTGCTCTGAAGTGGGCCAGTACCTCCTATTTATTCCCCTTTTGGAACTCTATGGGTTAGTAAGTGCATTTGGCAGGAAAAAATGTGTAACACTTCCAGAGAGCACTGACTGACTAATCAATTAAGTGTACTGCTTTGAGCGTTATCAGCGTAGCTGTACAGCAGCGGTATCAAGTTCCCAATGACAGGTCCCATCAGATGTAATCACAACAGGAGGTTAAGTCTGCAAACAATACTTCTTCTACACATCCCATGTTATTTAGTTGGAACTCACCTGGGTGACAAGAATGAAGAGTCTTCCATGCAGACGGGAAAGCTTTTGCAAAGTTTTTACTCTGCTCTCCATTAACTGGTATAGCATTCCCAGCTGAGGAATAAGGTCTGGCAACTTGGGAGAAGAGAGGGATGAAGAAAAATGAAGCTGTTGACCAACACATCCCAAATGTCTTATTTTTAAGTTTTTAAACTACCTTTGTACATTTGGGGCAAGGAATCCTTGCTCACATTATTCTAGGCAGAAGGGAGAGCTGAGGGTTCACAGAAGCCACCTGCAGCCTGATCAATTAACATTTAGCCAAGTTTAGAAGCATCTACTTTCAAAACACGGCAATTCTTATACTACTTTTCCTTTCCACAGTCACTGCCGTAAGTACGTGTCAAAGCACTACTTGGAAAGCTGTGTCAATGGGAACTGAATATACACCAGTGTACGAATGCAGTCTCAGCAACATGTGCAAATTCTGATGCACAGCAATCCTATAATAAATGGGAGAAAGGACTAACAGTGCCAGAATGCCTTTTCCTTAACTGAGCAAGAGTGCTTTATCCACCACTTGTAAGGCAAGGCTGGACTTCAGTCCAGAAGCTACGACATTACTTACTACCCTGCCAACTTTGGCACACCTTTACCCTATAAATCTAGCCATGCCCAAGATGGTCTCAAGATGAGCATTACAACAGCAAGGCAAATTCAGTTCTGTAAGATTTAGCGACACAGGCTAGATTACTCTTTGACAGTAATTCTGTTCCCTAACTCTCACAGGTATGACATAACTTATCTTGGTTTGACTTTGGGATGACTATAATTATGTCATGAATGACTAAGACAATTTATAACCGATGTGCAGCAATTCGGCAAAAGTGGCAGAAGTATAGCCCTCTGTACATTGATTTGGGCGCTGCCATATGTGGAGAGCAGGAGACAGATTCCTGAAGGAAGAACATACACACATTTAAGCATTTAAATCTACTTTCAGTTACATGTATTAGCATTAATGCAAAATACTTACTGTGGAAAGGTAGGATGCATGTAGAGTAAAAACAGATTTCAGCCATCGAACCATTAGTGAGGCACTGCAAAAGAAAAATAAACGGTATCGAAGAGATACTGGCTGAGAAACAGCCACTTCACATTCTAGATGCTAAATAGTTCTATAGAAAGTGCTCCTCTTTCATTATATAAAAAGATAAATGCAGACAGAAATATAACAGTTTGGCTATCCATCCAGGTGAGATACGTATGTTAAGTTATTTGTTCGGAAAAGAACAGACATTTTAGTGAAGGATTAAACTAGACATGTTCAGGGGTCTGTGTTTCTGACATCTTTCATGGAAAGTTTCAATGAATCAAAGCATGCTACTTTTTTCTCCACCTACAATGAGGAAATTTTTATTTAAAAAACAAACAAACACACACCACACACAATTAAAGGACAGCTAGTCTCAACAAAACTATCCTTACAGCAATATAAGAAGATAGCGGGGGCAGGGAGGAGGAGCTGGTTTTATTACTAATTAAACACAACACTAGGAGATGTCTAAATATATTTGATAATTAAACCGAACAAGCTATACATCTAATAGTTACTTTATTTTACATATTCATCAGATCCGCAGTGTTGATATTCTGGGCCTTCAGATACATTCTCAGGGTTATATGCTTATTTCAGGTATCCTTTTCCCTTTCTAACTTCACTTCAGCCATCCTGACAAAGCTCTGCCTTAAAGAAGTTCCTCTTTGCACCCACAATCAGGTGAGAATTTTTACCTCAAGATGCTGCAGTTTAGTTACAGTTACTATGGAAATCAATCACACAGGTGGAGGGAGGGACCATAACACACACACTAGAAAAAAAGTTTCAGGTCAATTAAACTGTAGTTGAGTTGTGTCTTACCTGTATGGGTTGCCCTGCAATCTCTTTGTAAGCTAAAAGGACAAAAATAGTCAGCAATAAGTAACAAACACATAATGAGTTTAAAAATCCAACATTACATCCATGTGACAGACCCGGTATCGGGACAGAAAGATCTCCAGGCATTTGAACTTTGCTAGGATTAACCATTGCCAAGCTCCAGAATATTACATTGCTGGCTCTACCATCCTATACGCAGGCTGATAACTTGCACAAGCTGAGTTTCATTATTACAATAAAACTGGAACTCTTAACAGGCAATATATCCAGTGAAAATTAAAGCTGGCAGGAATAAGTAGAAGGAAATCCCTTTGTTTATATGTCTCTGTGTATCTGCTTAGTAGGGCAGCTTTTACAAGGTGGACAAGTTGGGGAAACAAGTGAAGGTAGTATCAGGTAAAATCTATTTCACAGAACAAATCTCAAGCTCTGGAGAAGACAGTTACATGAAGATCTGTCCATCCACCGAGATTGTATCGACAAACACTTGCACTTAGATTCTCTGACAAAGGTCCTAGAGAAGAAACGCTGCACCTCGTTAACATAAGTCTAAGGAGGAGTCACAACACATGCTTAAAGGAAGTCTAAACATTCAAAACCAGGCTATCTGCATAATTCAGTTAAGATTAGTACCACAAGTAAAAATTAAATCTTACTTGTGGCCAGCACATTAAAATACAAGAGAAATCTAACCATTAACTTATGTTATAGAATGTCATTCACATAACAAGAGCAACTAATCGATGTTCAGTTTAAACAAAGTAATGTCTAGATAAGGCTAATCATTAAAATATTTCTGTTCAAATACAGATTTTATTTAATATCACTGAATAAGCAGTTCAGAAGCCAAATCCCTTTGAAAATTATTACTAAGTGATGTCGCAAAGCTTAAATATAGCAACTGGGCTTCTGAGCTATCTTCAAAAGAGGAAAGTAATTGCCCCTCAATTTCCAAGTGGTATCTAAACTCACTGCTGTAAGTACGTATTCTATTTTTCTTTCTCTCACACGAGTATCTAGCGTATTTATGCTCATATAACAGTGCTCTGGCTAGCACTGCTATTTTCATGTTTCAAATTATCATCCATTTTAATAGTTTAAAAGAAGATGTAATGGTAATTGTTTGCCATGGACTAAACAAGCTTTAGCTCAACCTCTTCCTTTTCTTTTTCCTATATAATCATTTAAGATAATATTACATCCTAGCTTTGACAGTGGCACTTTGTCCTTTGGTTAAGCTTCAGCCAGAGAAGATAAGAGCATATCAGAGATAAATTAAGAACAATTTCTGTCCTGTAAAACTAGCAAACCAATTTCATTGGTAAAAGTAGAGAGACATATCCTGGACTTTCCCCAGCTAGAACGCAAACCAGATGTGGCTTGTATGACAAGAAACGCAGTCTCTCCTACCTCATGCAGCAGTGGAATGACAGCATGTATAGGCATTCTGGCTACTGTGTTCTTTATTACATTTTCTTTTCTTGTGTTAAGCACTCTCTGTTAAAATGGAAAAATATGATCAGAGAATCATTCAGTTTTAACATGCATATGAGCAATGAGCACAATCAAAAATTCCTGGCCTTAAATCTCTTTTTCTACTCCACTACCTTTGTATGCTAAGATGAGGATAACAAGTAAAAGAAGATTTACTATGAAAAGGAGTTCCATTTTCCAAGTCAGCTACAATTAACAAAATAAGACACTTGATTAATCCATCTAAAACAATCTAGCATTGCCTCTAGCCCACCCACCCCATGTTAGAAACAAAGCATCACAGGCACATTAAAATTTCCCTATTTCCTGTGCTTTACTTCTGTAAATAAATGCCTTTCAGCAGTATCTGTGACAAGTAATTTCTACCCAGCATCAAGTTCTTAAGATTTCATTTCCCTGCCCCAGAACTATTATTTCCTCCTAGTCCAAGTGCAACAGCAAGCTTTTCAAGTGAAACTGTTGTCATCAATGCATTTTTCAAACTATCTACTTGGAAACCATACACTCAGGAGACTAAGCTCAGATTATGCTCCAGCTCAAGCTAAAGGGGAGATGGCTGCATTAGTAACATTTCTTGTAAAACATCTGAACTGTGACATAACAAATTTATCATAAACAGAAGCGTCTTGAAGTTCATGGACTGACTCAGAAAGCAAGGTAGATAACAACAAAACCGCCACTATCGTTTATAACACCACTGCCTTGAGCAGCAAATCAGCAAAAGGCAGCTGGGAGAAACAACAGGTTCTTGACTGTTCAGCCTCCCCCGTTTTCAGGAAGGCTCCCCACAAGTCTCAGTGAATAGATTAAACAGCATACAATGACCTTGTAACACTTACATTTAAGATTTCTGCATCATTGCTTTCCAAGCCCTGAACCAACAGTACCGCGAAGCTATCTGTTTGTGGAAGGCCACCTGGAGTTTTTAGTTTGCTCACATCAATATCCAATGCCTCTAGGCGCTCTTCAATGCTTTCCTGCAGACGGTAAACAAGGGCAGTGCTGTTTCAGTGCAGTTTCTCAGAAACGTCAGCTGAAAGCAAAGTACCTAACCTACAGCATTCCCTCTTGATTCTGCTGGAAAATAACACAAATTTTGCATTTTTTTTTTTTAACGTACTGACCGAAAACAGCCTGAGAAAAGAAAAGAAGATGAAGTTTTGACTGAAAAGCAGTAATACACCTTAGCACAGAGAGACAAACAGAAGCATGTGACAAAGTTCTGCAGGAACATGGCAAAACTATGGGCAAGGCACACAGCGCTTGAATGAGGGAAAGGTTTCAAGCAGAAGGAAGTCTCTTTCATACAAAAAGATGGTATCATCAACCTTGCTTCCACACCAAACAAAGCAAGTTCAAGTTCACCTTAAGAAGTTATAACGATGATTTATGATTCTAGTTTCTCCGCTATTGCTGTGTTTAAAAGAGGAGGCACTTTACCTCTGTCTCTCCCGGTTTCCTCTTGTTTTTCTTTTTCTCCTTTCCCGAGGATGGAGTTTTGACAGCTGTACTATGTCCTGGAATGCCAGGCACTAGAACTTTGGTGTCCGAGTTCACAACAGGTGTTTTTACCTAGTAGACAGAGATAACCACATTTGCATGAATTGCAGATATCTTGAGCTTTCTTCCAATTTAAAATACTGATTTTATTCTGAGACTCTCACACCGTAAAACCAGCCTGCCACAACCCATTTTCTTGAGATATATATATATATATTAGGAAAATCCTACATTTTTAAGAGCAATTAATAACCTCAAGCAACAGTCTGCTAGTTTTCATCATTAACTAAAGCAACAGCCTCTTTGGAATCACCATTTTTCCTACACGCTTGTTCCATAACACTCAAACTAAGTGTTTGTATCCAACAACAAATATTTGGATGTTTGCTAGCAATAGATACCACAGGTGCTAATAGTCAGGCCCACAAACCACATGCAGATTAATTCAGCTTCCACTGGAAGGTTAAGAGCTGATCACAAACAGCAGCACAAGGTAACAGTAAAAGGTAGTTATTGTTCACTTCAATCCCACTGGTTTTCTTCTAGGGATTGCTCAGACACAGAACTCAATAGTCTGAATTAGACTATGATCACGATGACAAACAGAGCAACCTTAGGTTATACCAAACAAGCTATGGTATCCATCTTCAATGAATACAAAAAAGATCAAATTTTAAAGGCAATATATTTAATAACCAAGTGCTCCCCTGACCCACAGAGGATGTAAGGGAGTATGCCACTTCCAGAATATCAAGAATGTTACCTGCTACTTCCAGAACACTTCTTTAACCACAGCGCTTCTGTGCAGGCCTTTGTTTGAAGTACCTGCCCAAACTTCTGTACTTGTGGGAGCCCTGCTGGGTGCCCACTGAAGCGATACAAATCTAAGCTACTACAGTGAGCAAAGCAACTTCCATATGCTGTGTGTAAAACTCAAAAAATTTCATTTTGTGGCTCAAGAATTTTACTGTAGAAGAGCAACAGTGTTAAAATACTACCCCCTTTGCTCACCACGCTAATCAGTGACCTTCTCCCCACAAGGCACGCTCAGACAGCCAAGAGAAATGCGTCTTCACTGGAATTCAGCAAAAAGCGAAACCAAGATGGGTATCATCACTGCATGCCGGGGAGTTCCTACACCTCTCACTGCATTTCAGCTCTGCTACCCACCAGCTCCAGGACTGAGGAATCAGCACAAAACCCCGCCTGGCTGATGCAGCACCAGATCCGGTAGGTAACTTGAGGGTTAGAAAAACAGCGCTGTCTGCTCACTTCACTGATACTGCAAGCGTTTCAAATCTTCAAGGCCTTGAATATGCACACTGATTAAGAACTTCACGGCCTGTCTCTAAACCCCCAGGAGATCCTGCGTGAGAGAAAACGGTGGCAAGTGGCCTCGGTGGACACTGTTGCCATCTAAGTGTCAAGCTCACATTCCCAGGTGCCGTATCCCTGTGAGTAGGAACACTTGAAGGCCACCTTGAGAAAGAGCCAAAAGGACATGCTCTTTAAGGCTCCATTACATTTTATTTAGACTCTAAAAGCCACCCCAACTCCACCCCAAACCATCAGGGTCAAAGACGCAGTACAAACTGACAGACTCTAGGGGAGGGACTGATCTCAAGCAGAGAAGAAACCATCAGCCAGTCCTGTCTATCAAGCAGACCTGCTGAGAACAGGACTTGCTATGAGCTACAAGAGGGTAACTGTGTGTGAGAGCACACTAGGACACACAGCAGCCATGAAGCACACTTTACCCACACTGCCTGAGTGCTGTGGACATCTGTAGCTACCAATGCAGCTCTGAGCAGGTCCATCCAGAAATCCAACCTCATTTTAAAAGAGAGCAGTGAATTCTACCATTTCCAAAGTAAAAGAAGAGGAGCAACAAAATCGCATTTCACGCAAAGCTCACCTTTGTTAGAGCAACATCTGTTTTAAGTGACAACGCTTTCTGGATGTCCCTTATCAAACATATGTGGGATTCAGTGGTGTTCAAAGACTAGAAGGACAGGAACAAAACCAGTTAATATATTTGAGATGCACCCCTGTGATTCATTACACTACTAAAATATGAGAACAAATTCCAGAGGTATAAAGTAGAATGAACTTTTTTTTCACTCTAGAACAGCAGCTGCTTTGCATATCTGCCTTTTGTTACCAGATCTCTATGTTCTCCAAAGAAGCTCACACAGGTAAACTGAAAGAGTATTAAAAACAATTTCAGTGGCCTAACTCAGTAACAGCTGAAATGGCAAGAAACAGCCAGCAATAATGTCAAGTTGTATTTTAATTGAAAGAATGGAAGAATACAAATCACCTTTCAAAACAGCTCAGGGGCAACAGTCATAGCTCCCAGAAAAGGGGGAAGTAAAAAAAAAAAAAAAAAAAAAAAAAAAAAAAGGTAAAAGAAAAAAAAATCCCTCCAACTGAAAGCAGTATGCAGTACATATTACAAAATCCAAAACCCCTCCAGTAAGTTTGACATACCACTTTCTCTATGATGGGCTGTAAGGTGTTTCCATACACAAGCACCAGAGACTGTTTGTCTGTGCAAAACGCAGCTGCTAGAATAGGGACTGGTTTTGGTGTGGAGTCCTCATCATTTCCGGGCGTTGCTATCTGGATAGTACAGTTTGATGTTAAGGGTTTTTTGCAGTAACTGAAAAAAAAGGAATGAAAAAATTCCAAGAGGTTTAGCTTAAACACTCAGCATCTTGCACATCTAAGCACCTTTCATTAGCAAGTCCTCAGCAAACTTGGCGAGTTTACGTGTTTTACAGATGGCTAAGATGAGGTACAGACACACAAAATCTTGGCTAATGCAACACTTAATACCAAAGCGCAGCACAGCCCCCAGCAAGTAAGTTCTCGGAAAATGTGTGCAGTAACCCAAGACAAAGAACCTGGTTTGTGAACAGATACAAGAGCTTAAAGGCAGCAGCATGACAAGGCTGAACTTTGCCTTACAGTAATCCCAGACCCTTCCCAAAGAGATCAAGATGAATACTAACTTACCCATTTAAGATATGTTCAAATAAATGCAACTGCCCATCTCTGCACACAACTGCTAACTTCACAGGCTGAAAGAAGGCACAGTAGAAGATTTTAATCAGCTCAAAGGACAAACCTCCCATAAGTACAGGACATCAAGAGACAGCTGCATGGTTATGATTTAACTTTTTTCAGTAACTAAACACATTAAAGATATAACTAAATCCATACGGAAGATCAAAGACACTAACATCTCAGGAACATTTAGTACAACTATTAGGAGACAAAAAGATAACTCATAACTGTACTGAGATATCCGAATTTGAACAGTTTGGACAGTAGCAGACATATGTGATCATAAGCAGCAACGTTCCAAAAATATGGTACCCAACACGTCTAGAGGCACAGGTGTACAAAGGCGCTGACATTGAAAATACGCTTAGAGGAAAGAAACTGAGACGAGTGCTCTGAGTAATTAAATGACAGGCGTACATTACACAATACTCTTATCTCCAATACATGCAGTAAGAGGGCACAACTGGAAACATTAGAAAATTTAGCATGAAATACTGTTTTTAGAAAGGAATCTAAAGGCAGCAGGAGAAAAATGTTTTAAATAATTACTGAAACAGTTTGTGAACATGTTTCACATGCAGACATTTTTCATAAGACAACTACTTTGAAAGACTTGTATTTGCTGAAATTGAGAGACTCGGGGAATGCACCCTGCTACTTTAACTCATTAAAGGCTAGTTAATTCAAAATGCAGTTACACTGACAAAGCCACCTGAGATCAGAAAAAACAGGACCATACCCAAACTGCATTTCTATAAAGAATTTTTTTGTTTGTTTTTTTTTTTGCTGCCAAGTTCTAATAACCATTTTGATTACTAACTTGTTCCAAATAGGAAACAACTGACATTTCCGCCATCACAAGCAAAGTTGCTGAAGTAAACACTGAATTTGCACTTAGCAGCTTTGAAAATGAGTATTTCAAACTACCAGCTTTATAAATGCACCTGTAATAAATATCCTCACACCCATGAAGTGGCATTCAGATCTCATCTCTGCATAACAGAAGCCAAATACAAACCAAGCTTCTTTCTTTACACCCTTAAAAGGAAACTGATGTGACAACTGAAAATTGTTGAACATATTTGGTTACAAACTATTGGTCCTACCTCTTCTTTGACTTCTGATACAGTCAGGTCAATAAAAGTTGGTTCATCTGTTACTGTGAAAGACATCACGGCATTCTTTTCTTTCCTATCTGATCTGATCTGCCTGGAAGATACAAACAGTACACACTATTTACCATAGCACAAACAGCATCCTCTGCACCTGAAAAGCATTATAAAACCTATAAATCATCAGCGACTGTGGTAGTATCTACCTCACCCAAAAATACTCATGCTCTAATTTCAGCTTTCAGCTTAGAAAGTGTTCTAAATTCCAAGTGCAAAGTAACTTCCAACTCCCAATTTAGTAAGAAAACTTAAAGTAAACCTTATAGTAAGTACAAAGAAGTCTATTACACAGTATGTTCTTGGCATACATTAGTGATTCAAACGGCAACTGGAAGCATGCTCAGACACAGCCAAGGAAATTCACGTCTTCATTCAACAATCAGTGAGTTGAAACCACCACTTAAGAGATCATCACTGCATTTCTCCAGAATGCCCCTTCTGCTTAACCTTCTGTTTAATCACAGAGTTCAGAACATACTTGTTGAGTTTATCCTCAATACTGATCATAAACAAAGTTACAAATTATGAAAAGCTTACGTACCATACACTCAGTAATCGGTCATGTATAGCTCCAGACAAGAAATAAAGCCCTGTAATTCCATCAAAGGGCTTATTTTCATTCATAGGTTTTACTGTGGTAAACATTAATGATGACACTGATGTAGCATGGCCTGTGAAATGCTAAAAGAAATAAAAAGAATCTTTCAATGATTGCCATAAGCAGTCATACAGCAAAAATTAAAACATTAGTTAACAAAGAACATTAGAAAAGTTTTAAGTGTTACTAAGTCAACAAGGACATTTCAGTGATTTTTTTTTACTAGTGATCAGCTTTCTTGCATTTCTGTATATCAAGGAAACTTCTACCCTCCAGATATTGATCAGAATTTTAGAAGTTAAATGAGGAATCAAAGGCAAATTCACTGGGACGAAGTCCATGCAAAAGAAATCACATCCTCCTGCACTGCTGTTACTGTCAGAAAGCACTTCCACCCCACCCCCCAATTTTACACTTCAACTTTTACAATAAAACTAGATTCATAGTTTCATTCTCAACTGTAAGATGAATGCACAGGTCTGCTGACACACTAAGGCTGTTCAACCTCCCTCCCCAAAAAAAAAAACAAACAAAAAAATCGGTTCTTCAATCTACTTTCGTAAATAGTGGGTTTGGTCACCATAGGATGCAGATATACATGGTAGTTGCCATGTACCAGCAAGTCCACAGTAACAGCACATGTGTACACACTTACCTGACAGCAAGTACCAGGAGATTCAGAGACTAGCTGCGCCCTACCTGCTAGCAGGCAAGAGCACGTGACTGCATTTACGGAAGAGCTAAAACATGGTAATTTGCTCATGTCTGAGCCCCGCACAGGGAACAACGAGGGATTTGCTCCTATGCTTTCCAACTGTTTCAACAGCAAAACTGGTAAGGCCACCAGTTACATAAAGTTTACCAAAGAAACCTGAAGGCTTTAACAAGGGACTCATGATAAAAGTCAGGGAGCTCATGCACAAACGCATGCCAGCAGTAACTAATACTGTGGTGAACTGAGTTCTGCTAGAAGGGTATCAGGAAGGGACCCAGTGAAAAAGAACAGCATCCATCTCTCTGCTACAGGCTTGAGAAAGGGTGCTGGTAGCATGCTCAGACACAGCCAAGGAATTTAATGTCCTCATTCAACACTCAGCAAGTTGAAACCACAGTTGAAGGTATCATCACAGCAACAGCTTCCAGCAATCCCAAACTCCCAATTGTGCCCTCACACCCAATAAAATTTTCAGATTGTCTTATCAGGAAACACTAGATACGTGATGTCACCAATCAAGAAGTATTTTTTTTTGCATCTAGTTTAACAAAGTTACTTACTCTGTAGACTTCTTTGGTCTCCAGGTCCCACAGTTTTATAGTTCTACCGGCTGACAGCAGCATTTTCCCATCTGGACTGATGCATAAAGAGGTGACACTGCTATTGTCGCCTTTCCACTTGCTAAAATTTGGATGGAGGGTTTTTGTACAAAGAGAGAAAGATGAAGAAATAGAAAAAATAATATTAATTAGCATAATCTCAAAATCCATATCAACCATGCTGGAAAATTTAAGGCAAAAATTATTATTTTTAAAAAAAAATTAAGTAGTCAAAGATGAGGTCAAAGCTATTCTGTTTCTGCTCCTCTCCTTCAAATTAGTTKACACAAAAATACAGAAACTCAAAAATGTAAAGCTATTTAATACTGAACAACTGTTGACATTTTTTTAATATTTGCCTATTCTGTTCTGAACTCCTCTCTCAAAGTTCTGTACTACTCAAAATAGGGTAAGAGGAGCCATACCAAGACTTCTCTTTGCACCATAATCCAAAAAGCTTACACCAACCCATTCAGAAAGGCCTTTCAATAGTAAAATTCAGTTTCAAGGCCCATTCAGTTCCTGGCCCTCCTCCCAATCTTGTCAATGTCACTGACAATAATTAACTTCACCTTAAAGGTCTACGGTTCAAAGCACTATTTAAAGAAAAAATAAAAAAGAAAGATGCTGTCATGAAAAGCTTGCATCTGCTTAGGAGGAGTCTGAGTACTACACATTTCTCGCAGGACAAAATTGCAAGGAAAGCATTAACACAAACCCTTTACAGGTAGGAAGTACCCTGCAACCCAACACATTCTGACTGTAAACAGCTGCTCTGGAAATACTTTCAAATAATTTTTACATGCCCAAGCAGCACCTCTCCTGTCTTCCAAAACAGAGTTCATTTACTGTATCACTTTTGATTAGACTTCATAGAAGCTGAAAGTTTTACTGCCTACAAACTTGACAAACAACATTACACCTTACGGAGAGTATGACAAGATTTTGTATTCTCTTCCAAAGAGGTCAGGACTAAGAATTTCAAACCATTTAATAATGCAAACCCAAGAAGGTATTTTTAGATGTATTAAAAAGATTAGTTTAAGCTAGACTGCAGAGTATAAAACACAACAAAAATCCGTTAGTTTTTACTCTGGATACTCTTTATATAATTTTACCGGAAAGAGTTTTAAACAGGATATCATGAAACAAGAAGCGGCATAAGGAGATGTACAGAATGCCTCTGAGTATTCGGAGTATTTAAGACATGAAAAAGTTACAACCAGAGAAACAAGAAGTCATCCAGAATGTTTTAGACTACCTCTCTCCAACACCTTGTCTTGCCTCTTCAGAAACTCTCTCTTCCCCAACAGCTTGTCCCTCTGCCACAGGTTTCCATGTACGCTGCACAGACCGACCTCCTGAGCTGGTTCTATGGACTACTTTTGCAGTAATTAAGAAAGTCAAGCCTAATGCCACATGGTTTCAATTTCCTGTCTAGCAGTCCATACTTCTATAGGAAAATGTCTAGAAGTCTGCAAATCAAAAGAAGTTGAACACATCTCTACCCCAGGAGCAACCATCCTGAATTCTCTGTGGGATACGTAAGGATTCATTTCCAGGTCCTGACAAGTGTTAAAGAATGCAGGCAATCTCACATTGGCATGAGCAATTATTTTGGATAATTTGTTCCTTCTAGTCTCATCAATTTAGGTAAAATTTTAGGTAATTGCTTTCTTCTGCTCTTTCCAATGTCATTTACCTTAGGTATGACTCATAATATCACCAGAGAAAAAATTCAGGTAAAAGGCATGATATTATATTGCTGCTGTATTTCTAATGCATACACTCCAGAAATGACTTTTTTGTTGCCATCTTCAAAATTAAAGAATACAATGCCTGTAACTACCTTTTATAACCACAGCCCCCAAAAAAGTGGCGGTATGGGACCGGGGCAGAGGGAAACACCCAAGATGAAGCATGACAGGAAAAATTCTCACATTTCACAAGAAAGCAGCGTGACTGGGACCCATCTCAAGTACCTGTACGTGAACACACGCGCTATCGGATACAAACAGGGTGAATTAGATATCCACGGGCAACTTCAGAGCTTTGATCTCCCTGGGATACAAAGAATCAGTGGGATAGCTTGCAAGACAGGAGTGCTGCAATAAATGGACCTTTAGTCAGGCACTTCAGCAAGGACATGCCAGGAAGGCAAAAAGGAGAGGTTTCTCCACACAAAAGGGTAGCATGAATGCATGGAGCTTTCCTCTGAAACAGGCAAAGGGCCAGTAGAGAACTTACAGGTAAGTATGAGAAGAGACCAACAAGCGTGATGTGGTGGGCATCTGCTACAGATTGTCCGATTGAAAAACAAATAGAAAAATCTTCATAATCCCATGCCCTGGTTCTTCTTCGGGGCTTTAACCACCCCAGCAACTGCTGGAAGGGCAGCATCAGAGAGCACAAGTAGACCCAGAGATTGCTGGCAAGCACTGACAACCTTTTCTTGATGACAAGTGATTTACAATCAGACTATGAAAGGTGTTTTACTGGATCAGATACACACACACACACACACACACACACACACAAAAAAAAAAAAAAAAAAAAGGAAGAGCAGGTAAGGGATGTGATGGTTGATGACAACTTCCAGTGATAGCAGCCACAAGACAATAGATTTAAAGACCTTAGGAAAAACTAGCAAGACAAACAGCAGAATGACAACCCTGGACTTCTAAAGAGCAGACCTGGACTTCTAAAGAGCAAACTGCAACTTATTCAGAGAACTGATTAACAGGATGCCACTGGAGGCTGCCCTGAAGGGCAAAGGGGCCCAGGAAAGCTGGTTGCTCTTCTAGGATAACCTCCTCAAAGCAAAAGAATGGTCCATTCCAATAAGCAGAAAATCACCAGCAGAAGGTTAACTTGGCCAAGCAGGTAACTCCCAACTCAACTCAAAAACACAAAAAAGAAGTATAGAGAAGGTGAAAGTGGGGACAGGTTATACAGAGGAATAGAAATATATTGTCCAGGCATGCAGGGACAGAATTAGCCAAAGTTCAGCTGGTGTTCAAACCAGCAGGGAATTTGAAGGCCAACAAAAGGACATCTACATACAGCACATCACCAACAGTAAAATGACGACTGAGGAAAGTGTGGGCCTGCTGCTGAATGGTGTAGGGACCCATTCAGTACACAGAATAGGCCAAAGCACTGAAGAGCAAAGTCTCTCAGGCCTTCCATGTTCCTAAACCTAGTGCCAGAGCCAGAGGGAGCAAAGCACTCCCCATAGTAAAGGGAGATCAAATTGGGGATCACAACAGCAAATCCAACACATGCAACTCCTTAAGACTGAATGGGATGCATCCAGAAGTGCTGAGGCCAGTGTTATTACAAGACCACACTATCATTTTGAGTGGCCACGTAGCTCAGGATAAATTTCTGACGACTTGAAAAGAAAAAAAGGAGACAAAATGTATCCACAAGAAGGAGAATCCAGGAAACAACAGGGAAGGTTATACAACAAATCCACCTGGAAGCCATCTCCAGGCACACAAAGGTCAAAAAAGTGACTGGGAACGGCCAGCATAGATTTACAAATGTCAAAACGTGCCTAAACAACCTGACTACCTTCTTCATGAGACAACTTTCTTGGTGGATGAGAGGACAGCCGTGTATGCCATTTAACTTGACCCCAGCAATGCTTTTGACAATGTCTCACATAGTATCCTTGCAGATAAATTGGAGATATATAGACTGAATGGATGGACTCTAAGGAAGGATAAGAGCTGGCTGGATCACTGAGCTCAAACAGTTGTGATCACTGATATGAAGTCCAGCTGGTGGCCAGTTACTGGTGTCACTCCCTAAGGATCTCTCTATACCTTTTAACATCCTCTGTAATTGCCCAGGTCTTCATTAGTGACCTCAAAACAGGACAGAATGCACACGTAGCAAGTTCACTTTCAACACCAAATTAGGGAGAGCAGTTGATACGCTGGAGGGCAGGGCTGCTACTCAGGGGCATCTCAGCAGGCTTGAGAAGCAGGCTGTCAGAATCTCAAAGCAAAATGTAAAGTCCTGCACGTGGGATGGAAAAATCCCAGCACAAGCTGGGGACAAATGGCTAGAAAGCAGCTTTGCAAAAAAGGGGATAGTTAAGTGGAACAAGAGTTAGCAGCGAGTCCTTGTGGCAATGAGGTCAACTGCATTAGCTAGAGTGTGGCCAGCGGGTCAAGGAAAGTGATTCCTCTCCTCTGTGCAGTACTTTCGAAACTGCACCTGAGCACTATGTCCAATTTGGGACAGTACAAGAAAGTCAGTGACATAGAGGAGTAAATCCAGTGGAGGGCCACAAAGAAGACTTAGGGACTAGAGCATGTAATGTAAGAGGAAAAGGTGAGGGAACTGGGTGTGTTCAATCCTAAGACGAAAAGGCTAGAGGGAGATTTTACAGCCATCTTCTGCTACTTTATGTCAGGGTCTCAACACAACCTAAGGATGCATCTCCTTTCTAGGGAAATCAAAGAGGCTACCTACAATGGGCCATCTGCAGTGCCTGCACCATCTTTAACAAAACAGGCAGAGCTGCAGTAAGAATAATGCAACAGTGGGAAATGTTACGAAAAAGAAACACAGCATAAGAGAAGGGTCAAGGTGCCATGACTCACTAGGCTTTTATTTAAGTAAGATAACCGGGATCGTGAATAGACATCTTGGTTTCTCCTTTTAAGTTTAAAAGCAGTTTTACTTTATTACAAAAGAAACTAAATGCCTACACCAGACATCTTGTTACTCTGCACTAAGCTGTTTTGCTCAACAGTACTTTAAACAGTAGCAGCCTGCTCAGACAGCCAAGTGGAACTGTCCCCACCGCACATCAGTAGTGAGCGAAACCAAGTGGGTATCATCACAGCAAGGCCCTTTGAGCAAAGCCAGGTGCATGTAACCAGTTTAACTGGCATGAGGTGTTCTAATATCTGCTCCCCCATATTTCCAAGGATACTTTCTAGAATTTAGATTTTTCAGCATCACAAAAGTGACTGGAAGCCCATGTCCCACTAAAAAGTTAGGATCCCTCTCAGCGCAGTCACTCATTTGATCTACTCTTTCCAATACACAGAGGAAGAAATCCAACTATGAGAATTACTCTTTTATCCCTTAATAAAACCACTTCCAATCTCAGAAAAATAATAACCATCAGTCAATTTTGTACAGTGGGCATGAAGCCTGGATAGCAGAGCGCAGCATTTCCAACTGGCCCTCACTAAAACCTGTGAAGGAGGAAATACACAGAAGCAAGTGCGAACAAATTTTACCTAAAACCGGCATCACTTACCACTTTACTTTGCAGGTCTGTGCGTTCCATTCCACAATGTGTTTGTCCTCTGAACAGCTATACAAGCAGCAGTTGTCCTGATGCCATCTCACACAGTTTACTCTATTGTCATGACCACCATCCTACAAAAGGTAAAAGAGGGTCAACTCATTAATAAATAACGAAGTCTTGACTACTGAGTCTTCCCCACACCAACAAAGTGAACAAGCTGCTCTTTCGAGAACTAAATTCAAATCATTGGCAACTTGAAGAGAGGGTGTCGTTTTAAAGACCAATATACATATACAGTTATATAAGCTAAAGATATTTCATATTTTGATATGTACACACAAGTATTTTAATTCATTCTTGTTCTAGCACTTCAGAGTTAACAAAAAAATTGTCCTGCCCACTATTTTTATATACACAGCCAAAGAAGGCTGTCTAACAGTATGGAATTTGCTCAAAGGAAAGGCTAGTACAGATGTCTTGCTGATAGTCATCTAAGTGCCTGCCTGCTTAAGTACCTTCAAAGAGGAGTATCCTTCCCTTTGTACTTAGCATTCCAGTGAGCTATCATCAGATCAGAAGACCTTACAAAGGGTTATCATTCACCTCTCTTAACAAGCAAAATCTCTGCAGCTCAAATACACACTTTAATAATTTATAAAAATATTTCCTGAAGTTTATAAAATTTCACTATTTCAATTGGCACCAGCCAGCTCAGACTACTCCCAAAAGTGTCACTGCAAATCAGCTTTGAACAAGACAAAATACATCACAGCAAGACATTCTGTTCACTAAGGAGAGCTAAAAGTGACAGCTCTTATTCTAGCAGGAATAATCCTTTAATTCAACCTATCTATAAAAAAAAAAAAGTACTCATCACATAACATCTGCTATCCTGCTCCTATAGAAGAGCAGCCAGTGTTTTCAAACTGAGTGGAACTGTAAATTTTAACCTGAAACTCTTATTTTCTTCATAGTTTTCAGGCATAAATATAGCTTTTCCATAAAACAGAGTTGATTTTGCTAATATTTGTTAGCTAGTGGCACTTGCATGTACCATGATTTGAAAAAGTAATTGCTTTCTCTTAATTCATGTACGTTGATCAGCTACACACAACTAAGAGTTCAGAAGCGAAAGTATGCCCAAGTATCTGAAAGTATTGCATAGAGTCATTCATATAGATTTATTTTGCTTGTTATGTAACCCAAGACTAAAACCAAGGTACTTAGGAGTAACGGGGAAGTTATCAATGAGAAAGGCAAACTCTGAAAATCAGCGTATCTCATTCGAGAAGGATCATGTGCTGAGAGGGCTCAAAAGCTTCCACAAGGGAGGTTAATCTACATTCTGTACAGAAGAGTCCGTCAACAGGACACCTTCCCAAGAGTCGATGAGTACTTCAATCCTGCCCTCCTCTCCCACAATACTGTGCAGGGACTGAGGGTACAACACTCCCACGGAGGACTTCACTCTCCAGTTAGGCATTTCATCATTACTGTTATTTTAATGTAAAATAACAAATCCATGCACAATGTTAAGATACTGCATTAACTTTGACACCAAGATTTCTCAACGTGGATGTACAGCCAACAACAGGAAAAGCACCACCTGAAGATTCCCAAGCACCTGAATTACTGCACCTCTATTCATATACGCAGCTATTAAGAAAAAAAATAAAAATATCTGAATAATTAGGTTAGCTTATTCCATTTTTGAGCAGTAGAAAGAACAGCATAAACTGACTGAAACCATCAGTATTTGGTAGCATGTGATGAAGAGTGTATTACTTACTAGCTTGCTCTGTAATTCTCCTTTTACTGTGCTGTACAACAAAACGCTACCAACTGCTGTACCAATAGCCAGGATATCTAACTGCTTGTCCACTTCTGCAACTTCAGACTTCCGTTTTTTCCTCTGGGGGCCATCCTGGAAAATCGAAAAAGAGAAAACATGAAATTAATTAGTCTGACCAGCTACTCTCAGTGGTAAAGCAGAGGGGAAAAAAACTTCTGTAAGTTTGAGACCCAGTCAGCCAGCACAAACTCTGCTAAGACACAAAATGAAGACACTGAAGTGCACAGCAACCTAGAGACTCATCTTGTACCTCCACGTACAAGGTAACGAAGTTGCTATGAGTCACTTGGAAACATTTGGTGGAGGCCATTTTGTTAGCCTAGCGACCACATCCATGAGGGAAAAAAACACATTTAAGTTTTTCACAGAGTTCATCTCCCAGAGACAGAGGTAAAGATTAACACGATCAGAATACTTCATCCACAAAATGGAAATGCCTGGTCAAGAATGATCAGTTGATTTTTTCTCAAAAGCTATTCAGAAGAGTCTTGCAAATATCAAGTATTCATAATACCTCTTATAAAGAAAGTGCTACCCCACTTGGCAGAGGGAAGCAACCAGGACTCAAAGCTAAGTGCTCTGCCCAAATCCTGTCGTCAGTACCAGAGGTCCTCCTATGATCAGGCAATTCTTAAGTCTTCACCCTCTTGTTTTGCAAGTGCTACCAACCACTTCAAGGAGGGATTTCACTTCACCTCTCTTAACCAAACACGGGTGAATGCAGCACATTACTGGGAAGGGGAGAAGGAATAAAACTGGCTCTTGAGCATGTGAAACTAAAATAAGCCTGAAGAAGCCACTACATTTATTCTCACTGGGTTAATCCCACATAACTAATCACACACATACACAGAAAAGAAAAAACTGTTCAAGGACTTCAGAAGAAAAAAGTCATCCTTAATGCTACTGATTAGCTTTTAAATTGGGCTTTGGTAAGTCTCCTTACATTTGTTACGTCACAGCAAAGCATTCTCTCCAATTAAAAAAAAAAAAAATTATAGACGAGCTAATGCTTCCTCTACACAACAGATATATTTGCACTGATGAGCAGCCAGAAGAAGCCAAAGGAGACTGATAAAATGTGAGCAATCAGCTCCGTGCAAGCTCCATGTAGTGCAGCTAATCTGTCATAAAACAGACATCATACAGCGACCGTAAATAATTTTTACTCAGGCCCAGAGAGATAATGACAATCAGGATTTGGGAGTTTTCACCACAACTGAGATTTAAAAGTTTAACAGTGCAGGATAAATACTTTGGTTCTTTGAAGCAGACCTTTCTTTTCCTCTGTATTTAACACAGACAACACCTTCTGCAAGGAAAAGTGTTTTGTTTTAGGCCAATAAATACCAAAATGCTATATAGATACTTTTACATCAAAAGCAGTCTCTTGAGAAAAGAGATGACATTGGGTTTTTTGCAGGCATTTGTTTAGGCTTCACCTTCCCTGGGAAAGAGAAGCGTTTATAAAATATTACGAAAACATAGGTGCTAAGAAACCATGACAGTCATAAAGCACAACCAGATTTTAAGACAATATATGAGAAAAGACTCAACTAGTTAAATTTTTGCCAGCAATGCCAACTAAGCCATCTTGAAACTGCTGTCTGACATGCAAAGACAAGGGCCACATAGCCAGTGGAGATGCAAGCACATTTTATGTGTTTGCTGGTACCTTTCGATCTCTTCATGTAGTATTACTAATCACCCTACACACCCCCACTGCAAAGCAAAACCACAGTTAAGAACAGATTTTATTATCTTCATAAATCTTTTAACTAAAATTTGTTCACCCTCCATTTCAGCTTGTTATGGCCAATTTCCCAATAACCCAAAGGTACAACAAAATTCCCACTAAAGTCGATAGTTACTTCCAGTATCAAGAAGAAAGCTAGAGGCAGTGAAGGTTTTTCCAATTATTTTTTCACATGTATTTCTTTACTGGCCACTCTTTATCAGCATTATTAGTGGGGCATTTTGTCAGAAATTTTTGCATGAAAAAAATGCCAGTGGCAAATTCAGACATCTATTAATGTTGGAGATAATTTGAAAAAACAATCCAATTAAAAAAAAAAAAATCAATCAAACTTCTCTACCCTGCATTAGATTAGTACACAGACACACTGCCAACTGCAGTAGAGACCCATTTGGGGTTCACTTGGGGATCAGGATCTTAAATATAACAGCACTCTCTTTTCACAGATAGGGTAGGATAGGGGAGCTGAACTATAACAAGTATCAGTTTCCTTTTGATTTTTTGCAGACTTATGGAAACTCAAGCTTATTTAGAAATCCTTCAACTTTGCCTGAAAAAGCACAGTGTTTTAATTAGTACAGATGGTTAGAAGAAGTTATTTGTAAAGGGACTGTGCACATATTTTTCCATAATGTTCTTACTTGAGTAGGTCAGCCACTGAGACTTTTTTTTAAAAAAACAAATCCGATCTCTGCTGCTCACATCTGAAGTAAGCACTTAAAACACTGAAATGGGGGGAAGCTTAAAGAGTCTTGAGAGTTGAACATGACAGAGCAATTGCAGCTTATTAGGAAAAAAGTGGAAGAAGGTATTTTGAAAGTCGGTGGTCCACATACTCTTGCACAAGGCACCACTTTATGGAGCAGGAGATGGTGAACGCTGCAAGCAGGAAGCACTGACACTACGAAAGCATGTGTGCAGGGAACATCCCAATAAGCCACCACTGCATCAGCAATTCCGGGGCCTGCAGTTCAAAACTTAATTTCTAATATTCCCCTGTAACACATGGCCTTCATTAACATGGCAGCAGTCCAAAACATACTTAGTTCAGGTGTAACTTGGCCAAACGCCATTTAAAGATATCTACTGGCATAGTTTTACTCCTGAACACCAGGTACTAGTACTACATAGACAGATGTCAACTCTCCAGGAATAAAAAAAAAAGAAAAAAAAAAATACTAAATAATATCAGAAAAACCACGTTCAATAAAATATATTTGGCAGAACCATTACAACTTTAATTCTTCAGTTCAGCCTAAGGACAAACCAATGAATTATAAAAGTTTATGGCATAATATGTTTTCCAGCTCCACTTGAAAACATACCAACTTTCAAGCAGTGGACAGCATTCAAACTACTGGAATAATTAGAAAGCGCTGAGAGGTAGCCAAATGCTGATTAAGTCCATCTTCCATACAACTCTAAACCAGGTTAAATTGGAGCATCTGAGGGTTTTAGGGTTGGGTCTCTAGAAAAGGGTTAGTTTTTAAAAGTCACTCACAAACCTCCTGTGCTTGACTTATGGCACCACAGTGCACTATCTCAGCTTAAGTTTTATTTCACACAGGATAGATTAACCCCATTTTCACATGCCAGTTTCAGTTTATTTAAGAGTGAAGAAGAACCTACACAGCCCTGCAATTAATGCATGTATTCTTTTTTCTTCAAAGTTACATGACAAATGAACAGGTTAAGGCCAATCTAAAACTAACCCTTTCTGCCGCATTCTTCAAATCTTCTGGGAGTTTTCAAAGTTCAGGGACTAAGCTGGTCAACTGAGAAAAATGAGACAATACCATCTTCCTTTGGACTGACAACCCGTGTGTTAAGCATTTTGAAATATCTTACGGTATTTCAAGTGAACTAAATTGATGATACACCAAAATGCATTTTAAAAAGCCCTCCCTACTTCTTATGATAAAGGGAGTGGATTTCACATACTGTATCCAAGGAATACATTTTTTCCTCAGGAAATGGTATGTTCTAGCTAAAGAAAATAGGATTACTTCAACATAAAGAGGATTAAAAGGTACCTTACTGTATATACTCCAGTTACTTTCAGGTCGAGTGCTCACCTGAGGTAAAGTTAAATAAAACAAATTCAAGGTGGAGAACATCCCAGCCCTCTGATGTGTGCTCTGAATAAAGTTACTGAATATCTTCTCGCAGGATTCCTGAGCTCGGGAAGACGTGTCACGGACAGCATAGCAGCTTGCACAGAAATACTTCCAAGGGTAAGGAAGTGTGGAGAGATACTGCCTTTACTGGAATGTGAACTGTATGTAAGCTAAGTGGATGCACAGCAGCCGACCTGCTCTGTAGCATCACCTTTTCGATTAAGGTGACATGTGCCATGAAGTAACATACCTTGCTCCTTCAAGGAAGGCTCCTTCCATGCAGGTTATACGAAAGACAAATGATTTTACACAGTCAGTCCTTCTGTTTTGTTTAAAAAAAAAAAAATCTCCAGCGCTGCTTCGCCACCAACACGTGAAATGTGCCTTGTGAAGAGCAATCCTGAGATGCTCCTCTGAAGGGAGTGGATTCCCCCCCGCACCCTCACGCCGGGGGACGTCACGCGTGGACATGCCCCAAGCACCGCACGGGGGGCTCCGGTCCTCCCCACGGGACCCTTATACCGTTCCCCGCACCGGGACGCGGCGTCTCCCGCTTCCCGGCCTGCCCGGCCACGCCGACCCCCCGCCACATGGCGCCGGGAAGGCGGGGTGAAGCCGAGCGGGCCGCGGCCACGCGTCGAGGCTGCTCAGGACACCGCCGTCCCCATCCCACCCCCTCCTTTTTCCCCGGTGTGTCCCCCCGCGCTCCCCTCACACACTGCCCGTACCTTGCTGGGGGGCGGGCGTCCCCCCGGCGGGGCCCAGGCCAGACAAGTACAGGCAGCGCTGAGGTGGGCGGAGGGCACGTACTCATGCTGCAAGCGGCTGTTCGCCGTCTCCCACACCCGCAGGCGCCCATCCGAACCGGAGATGGCGAAGAAACGACGGTCGCGGGGGGAGAAAGCGCAAAGGGCCCGCGCCGCTGCCGCCGCCTCCCCGCCACACGCTGCCGCCGCCATGGCGCTCCTCGCCCGTCCCTCCGCGCCGGCGCATGCACCCGCCGCGTGCTCTCCCCGCGCGCCTGCGCCGCGCGCCGGGATGGCGTCACCGGGGCGCGCGGCGCAGGCGCGCGGGGGCGACGGTTGAACGTCTCCTTTCCGCCTCGCCGCTCATGAGGGTCTGGCGCGGGTTGCGGCGGGCCGTCTCCTCCGCTCTGTTCTCCGGCGATGGGGCGGCCCCCGGCGGGAGGCCTCGGAGGCGGGCGTGGGAGACGTCGCTGTCGCCGCTGGAGCGGGTGAGGCGGCTGCTGCCGCCGGAGGAAGCGGCGGCGGTGGGGCGGTGTGCGGCCGCCGCTCCGGCTCCCCCTCAGACTTCCGCTGAGGAGGAGAAGGAGGAGGAGGCGGCCGCCCCTCAGGCGCCTCCTGAGGCGGCGGGAGCGCGTTCCGGTGCTTTCCGCGCTGGGGAGTTGGCTCTGGCGGAGGTGCGGAGGAAGCACAACACGACGGTGAAGCTGTTGTGCCGGCTGGCGGCAGGTTCGGTGTTGGCCAGCCCCGGCGGCCTGCTGCCCCACCGCGACATCATCGGGCAGCTGCCCGGGCAGATGCTGCGTACGTCGGCCGGGGCGCGGCTGCTGCTGAGGCGGCCCTCGTTGGAGGAGTACGTGCTGCTGATGCCGCGGGGGCCCACCATTGCCTACCCCAAGGTACTGGCTGTTCACCGGGCTGGCTGGTGACTGGGAGGTCACTGGCTGAATCTCACCCTTAGTTTCCAAGATTCGTAATGTGCTGTGTTTTTCTCACCCGCAGGATATAAGTGCTATGTTAATGATGATGGATATCCACCCGGGAGACACTGTTTTGGAAACTGGCAGCGGGTCTGGCGCTATGAGCTTGTTTCTATCAAGAGCAGGTGAGAACCTGCTTTTAGAAAATATAGAAGCAGTGCAATTCCCTTATCTCAGCTTGCCTTTCTTTTGACCAAATATTTATGGTCAGTTCTTAGAAGTTTTGCTGCAGTTCACATGTTCATGTATAGTTTGTTGACTTAAACGAAAATTACACCTGTGCCAGAGCCAGTGCAGGGACTGCAAACTGTTTTAACTGTATTTCGAGGGCTGTAGTACAAAGGGTTACCGAAGGCCCTGCAGAAAGCTGAGTTTCAGCCATCATTATTGTTGGCTTTGGCTTAACCATACTATAATCTTCCTCCAACCTCTTGCCTTTCTCAGTTTCCTTTTCCTCATCTTAGTGAGCCACGTGAATAACCAGATTGCTGGGTACCAGTAAAAATGCTTATGTGGACGCACGCTGTTATTTTTTCATATTATAGCTAGCCTGGTTTGATCTAGGTCTCAGTGCTCTAAAAGGTAGAGAGCCTTTGCGCTCAGCAAGGTGAGTGAGGGTGAAACCTCACCCTTAAACTTGATCTCATCTGTAGGTATCCTGTTAGTGGACCACATTTCAGAGTAATTTGATTTATGGACTCCTGATAGAACAACTTCCTTAAGGAAAGAAAAAAACCCAAACCAAAACAAAAACCCCACAATTGTTTGCTGTAATTGCTTTTGCACACACCTGAAAAATAAAGCGCTGTTTGAATTTGGTTTTCAAGTTGTTGGGGTTTTTTTAAATGTATTTCTGCTGTTGCAGAATACTGCCCTTCTCTGCAATATTACAGGACTTTTGAGGGTAAAGACGGGAACCTCATCATAGATCATCTTGAACTGATCCAGCAGAAAAAGCCGAGTTGCATATCCTGAAGGCTTATGTTCAAAGACAGGGTTTGTGGGCAACCCTCCATCAGAGTAACTGAATACTTGAGAGTGCCAGCAGTGGTCACTGAACCTGAGAAGCATCCCGTCCCCTGCGCTTCTGTGAAACCTCAGCACCAACATTTCTTTTTTACTATTTTCCAGTGTGTATTACAAAGCATTGTTATAGTCTCTGCTGTCTTTGTAAAATGTTTATGGTTTGGGCTGCCTTTGTGGCTGTACTCTGTATCATTCAACAGTTCAAGATAGAAAACATTTCAGTACTCCCACTTACAGACAGCCAAGTATCTATGGGAGGTGATGCGTTCTCTTACACTCTTGTGAGGGAGACAAACTGAACAAATCAGCTGCTCTTTTTGTTCAAGTCTATTAAATAACCTTAGAACTTGAGGGCAGCGAATTAGTTTTCCCTCACTCTCCCATGTAGCAATGCTGTGTATCTGCTGTCCCTTGGCACGTGCTCCAGGATAACAATACAAGGCTTTTTAGAAGCGTGAGGTTTTTCTGAGGAAGTTTAGTATTCAGCAAGTATGTTACCAGTGTCATCGATCCAACCCCGCTCTGGTATGCCAGGTCGTACTGCTGAGGATAACATGAGGAATTAGGAATGGTTACACTTGTTGAATGGTACAAACTAGAGTGCTGAGATCATCAGGAGCTTAAAATTGATGAGGGCACATAAGCAGCAGCAAAGGGAATCTGGAGGGTCGCCTACTGAGATGAACAGAGCAGTTTGTTATTCTTAGTCCTTTGTTTTAGCTGCAGTAATTTCCACCTGGCATACTAATTCAGTTGAAAATGCTTATTTTAACGATCAGCCGTTAAATGCAGCCCCAAGATCACTCAGCTGCAGGTGGTCTTGATATACATTGGGCCCAGGTTTTGAGGTCAGCAGTTGCACCTCTGCTCCCTCTCCCTCTTTCTGCCTCCTACTGCTATTCCTTAGTTCCTTCCAATCATCTTTTTGCAATAAACTAGGGGTTTTTTTGTAGTTCTACGATGGGATTTTGAAGATAGTATGGGATTATCCTCAAAGCAACCATTGCTGACGTGGGAGCTAGAAGCTGACGAAACAGAAGACAGAAGTCAGCATTTCTTTTTCAAGAGATGCATTCGGAAAGTAAAAGTCATTAGCTTTTCCCATCTTCCCCTACAGGCAGACCCTAAATCCAAAGAAAGAGATTGAATACCTGATGTTGGCTAAGGCAAAAGTCAGCTTTTGCTAAATACAGCAAATTATTTTCTGCCTTGGATATTCAGTCCACTGTGGCTATTTCATACAAACACACCTGGACCTACCAATTATTCCTCTCCTTTTTCAGTCTTGTCCAATAGGTTCCTTCTGATCACTTTAATTTAGCTGTAACCGTGCCAAGTCACCAAAATCCTTGGCATCACCAGACTGTTAACCCTGCCTGTGAGAAGAAAGCAGTCCTTGTGCGCCAGTTCAGTTCTACCTTGAGGAGAGGGAAAAAGGTATGAGATTGTATTGCTGTTTTCAAATTTATTGAACTTAAATCAGCACCAAATACAGACAGTGTTAGTCACAGCTTAACACAATTTGGCGCTGACCCAGAAATAAATAGATTTGATTTGTTCTTTCCTAATGGTGGCTAATTTTGCTACCATTTAATACAGTGATACCCAACAAGAAAAATAGCTGCTACACTGGTGAATGCTGGAATTTAAATCTAGTGGGCACATTACCAAGGTCCGTGGAAGTATTTCATTTCCAAAATTCTCATTCATTTAACAGATTTCATTAATCTCCTCTCTTCGTCTTACTCTCAGTTTGTGTTATTTTCTGTTCCTTCTTTAGTCTTTCCCAGAAACTACTGACATGCAACAGGACAAAGTTAAGACTGTTCAAGAATGTGGCATTTGCCATGACTTCAAGATCTTTGAGAACTGGAAAATATGATATATGCAAACTTGACATACTGCAGCTTCACCATAATGAAGAGTTTTGCCTAGCTATTTTAGCTGTCCTTATTTTTCCAGAAGTCAGATTCAAAATGTAGGAAATTTTTGGAATGAGCAGAGGAAGGAATAAGACTGACCCCAGTGTGAACAATTTTATTCTTCCAATATTTCCAAACTGATAATCTTGAGTAAAAAGGAGTTGGTGCTGCGATTCTGCAACTGCTTAAGGTGATCAAAGGCGACACTGCTGAAGCCCTCCCTCCTTACATGTTGGCTCTGGCCTCTGTCTGATCCAGGGTGAGCTAGATCAGGGAGAGGCTGCCGGGAGACCCATCCCTCTTCTATTCCGTTTTCTGAATGGATTCACAGGGGGATCACAGAGGTGAGGGAAGGAGCCTGGTGACTCCAACCTAAAATAGCTTAAAAAGTCACAGAACCTCACCCACTGAGCTGTCAATTGCTGAAAGCTGCCTTTGCCCATTAAAAAGTAGCAAGGAGAAGGAGAAGCTAATGGTGTGATAGGCTTGAGAAATTAGCCTATCCTAATACAAGGATAGAGTAATACAGCAATGCACATGCTGCTGTCTGTGACTGGATATCCTGGTAACGCGTCCTTTATGAAGAATATTGTATATTGGACTCATACGGTAAATTTCAGGATAGTAAATTTATACTTAAGTAATAAAATAACTTATTACAGTTACAGATAATAACAGGAAAATAACACAAGCCTGTGTAAATCAAAGGGTACGCTTGAAAACTTGTTTATGGGGCTGAGATCAGTGAGCAGGTGTGAGGGTTTTCTTAGCCCTTCCCCAACCCTAAGGGACAGGTGGAGAAAGAACTATGCATGGAAAACAGCAAACCTTTGTAAAAATGAGGATTGTCAAAAAAAATATAAAATCAGCCGTTTCAAATCTTGTTAACAGCAGCAGTCACTTTATAGCAGTCTGTCAGCATCTGTGAGTAGTAACCCATGTTGCAGCTTTCTCGGCTGGTACCTCTGGTAGCTGTAGCAGGAGAATCATAGATAGGGCCAGAGATGCTCAAGTCATCTTTTGCTGCAGGAGTTACTTCAGGAGGACATCTTGGGAACAGTTTGTAGTACTATAACTATGCTTTATTCCATCTGTGGATTGATAGGTTTCAGTCTGTGAAAGAACTAACCCAGTACTTTATCTGCATATATTTGTTTTAAATGTAAAGAAAAAATTAACTGTAATTGATTGTTTCATAGGTGATTATTTCCTGAAGTGAAGTTGAGATTTAAGGGTGTACTTCTGTCATTTACTATGCTACTTTTTTCCAAATTCTTTATTACAGGGGGAAGTAGTAAGTCTAGTATCTTTTATTTGTTTTCAGTTGGGCCCAAAGGACGTGTTATAAGCTATGAAATCAGAGATGATCATCATAATTTAGCTAAGAAGAATTACAGGCACTGGCGTGCTGCATGGGAAATAGGACATATGGAAGAGTGGCCAGATAACGTGGATTTCATTCTTAAAGACATTTCAACAGCTGCTGCGGATATGAAATCTATAACACTTGACGCAGTAAGTCCAAAAAATGCCCCCATTTGACATTTATCTTTTCTGCATATATCTAGTGCTCACACTCACAGTGGGATTCCCATATCTAGTTTAACGTGAGAAAAAACAATCAGATCCTCATCAGTGAAAGAATTTTTTTTTTGTCAGATTACAAGTACTTTCAAGGTTTCAGTTACAGTTTCCCAAATGAAAGAGGGATATGGCTGTAGTACAGAAATACTACAATTAATCACTGCTGTCTTGTAAGCAAAGACAAACTTACTTTCTTGTATTTTGGAGAAATGGTTATTTTTGTATCTAAGGCATATATTTCAAACATTAAATTTAAAAATATATATATAAGCTTATTGAAAATACAAATATGTAAACACTTTGCTATCAGCTGTACAGAACGCACAATGTAACTAAGGCCTAAGTTAGACTAAGGAACGCTCTTGCTTGCTCTCCTGTCCTGCTTTTTATATCCAGACTTTGTAAAGGGAGACATGCTGGGGAAAATAGCTAGATGTTAACCACTCTTATGTGTAAAGCAGACAAACTACTTATTTTAACATTTTAAACAAACGACAACTGTGTTAAACGGTTTGAGCAAAGAAATTAAACATATAGCATAAAAATATAATTTTTAAAACTTTAAATATAACAGTCCACAGGAAGGATCAGAGATTGCATATCCCATTGTTTTACAGTTTGAATAGTTTTCTAACAGAAGATAGATAAATTGCTAAAGGCAGAAGTTTTCTAAATCTTGAAACAAACAGCAAGGTAGACATTGAAACTGTAGTCTGATCTTTTCGTGATAAAGATGCACTTGAACATTTATTCTTTTTACGTTTGAAAACTAGATATCCAAAGGTGTTAGTAAATGTAATATTCCAAAAGTTTTTATTAATGTCAACATTATGGAATTTAATTAGTATGAGGTTTAATGTTAACACAGGACTGCTGTGTTGGTGAAATGCTACTTGCTGTTTTAATAGAAATTCATTTGGAAGTAGCAAGGACTTTGTTTTGTAAATATGTGGACCTCAGGTTTCTCTAAGGTTTTGAGAGGCAGTAATAAAACTGGTTTGTGATTACATACAGCTGTTGTATGCGTTCATTTTCTATAGATAAATAGTTTTTTCTTTCAAGTGTTGCTATGGAAAAAAAAATATAGATATATGTTAATATTTACTGGGAAAGCATATGTATCTTTCTCTTGCAGATAGCTCTGGATATGCTTGACCCTCAGTCAGCTCTGCCTGTGGTATACCCAAGTCTGAAACAGGGTGGTGTGTGCACTGTGTATTTAGCAAAGTGAGTATTTACTTCTGGCGCTTGAGCATTTATTCAGGCATTACCTAACATCGTTACAAAACCAAACATCTTTCAAAATATACATCCAGCATTAATGAAATGTTTAACGAAATTTTTTTTTCCCCATGTAATTTTTTTTAGGGAGTTGCACTCAGTATAAATTACACTTGGCTGAATCCTTTGGCCTTTACTTTGGGAACACTCTCATTATGGTCAGTGGAAGTTTGCACTTAATGACATCCACAGAATAACTGTACTGTTTTCCACTTCAGTAGTCAGGTTGCTAGCTCCTTTACCCTAAAATTGAAGGACTTGTATAACCTCAAAGGCAAAGAGTGTGACAAAGGCAGTAGAACTGAGACTGTAACAGTGTATGATTTGAGTTTTCAAAATACTACTTTGCATTTCTTCAAAAGCATCACACAGGTTATTGACCTTTTAGAGAGGATACGGACCTGCAAGCTGCCTTTTTTGTGTGAAAGGATCATTGAGGTAACTCATAGAAATTGGTTGGCACTACCTGCTAAAATCAAGAATTGCAAATCAAGCCAAATGGTGGAAACTCAAGAAGATATTGAAGAACCACCTCAAAAGGAACACGAAGAAGTCCACATTCAGGATCAAGTAGTTCTCAAAGAAAGTGAATACAATGGTAAGAACATTATTGCTGATGAGATACCCTGTTACTGCAATTTGATAATCCAAGGATATAATGAAGACAAAGTTTGTAGGAAGAGGCAGTATTTTTTTCTTAGGTCAGCTGAGATTATTGTAAAGAATAGACAAGCTTCTGGACAGCCTAGACCTTGTCAGATTTGAAAAAGGGTATATTAATGGTTATTTAAATTTAAATATCTCACTAAAAATCTAGACTAAATAGAAAATAAATTGCAGTCTGCAAATAAAGAATGACTGCCCTTCTACTACTGTTTTCACATTTTTATTTTTTAATAAAATTCAGTCCTCTATACTCATCCTGTTGCTGCTTTAGAGGACCCTGATGGGCTTAAGGATTCCAGAGAAGAATCAGTTACCAGTGGGCTCTGTTTTGTAATTCTGTTGTTCTGGCAAATCCAAAAAAGATGCCTCATACTAGTATAGATTTGCAAAACCCATAGTAGAGCAAAGAGGCCTGAATGTACTGATAGGTGACAACAAAGTGCTTTAACAGCAGCAAAAAGAAAATGAAAATACGATGACGAAAAATAATCCATGCTGATTGGCAACTCTAGTCTGCATGTATGTTTTAAACTTGTTGGAAAGAATTAAAAAAATTTATTTCGCACAGAATCACTTTTTGACAACGCTGAGCCATACTACTCGGTGCCTTACCTTGCTAGACCATCTTATTGGCAGGATGCTCATTCAGGTGAGACACTTGGAAAACCTTTTTTTTTATCTTAAATGTTTAGTGGTATTTTATTTTCAAAAATACTATTTTTTTGTACTAGCATTTGACATGTTACTATATCATGAAATCATAAAACTTATAATAATAAACTAATCATTGTATATTGAGATACTGAAGTAGTAACTTGTTTTGTTTTTCAATTAGCATTCCTTACCAAGCTGAGAAAGTTTGGACCACTGCTTTCTTGATGTTGCTCAGATGTTGGCTGCTAATTTGAGTATTGTATCAGAATAAAATAAAATGTTACAAAGTAGCTGCTACATTTTGCAAGTTGTGTAACTCCTAAGAAATGACTGCTTTGATTTCTACTGCATATGAAGTTGGAAATCCCACCTACTATTTAAAGGGAAAAGTTTCTACAGACTCATCAGGTATGGTGTTGCTATGCAACACAGGTTGTTCCACAAAGCAACTTACCGGTTTCTGTCTCATCTGGTGTATTTCATTCTTCGTTGCTTGTAAACCAGTCCATGGATTTGTCTTGGTTCAAGGTGCTACCTCGTCTCCTTTTGCTGGACAGGCGCTGACAGTCTACCAGAAATAAGGAGAAAAAAATTTAGTAAGAAAATAATGGATCAAAGTCTGCCCTTTGAAATGCAAGTAAAGCAGCTTCTGACTTCTCTGGCTGCCAACTGGTGACTATCAGTTTCTTTAAGAACAATGTTCTTAAAGCACAGCTGTAAGAGAAACTGAAATTTACTGAATTTGTTCTCTTGATAAAGCTGTGCTTATTTCAAGAAAAAGACTAGTTGTTGACACGTACAGCTTTGGTTCACTTCCACCAGCCATGCTGAAAGTTGCCTGGTTATTTGTGAACTTTATATATATAAAGCATTCTCAAATGGTCAAAATAAAGACTTTTTTTCTGACCTTTGTCAGATATGAAAAGCAAGATCTCTCAAGTAAATATAGGTTTAAAATTAAGTCCTTTAGGGTCTCATGTAAATCTCCACATAAGCACATAGTGATGTTTAACACATTAAATTTATTAAATGACATGTTGTGGCTACCTGACTTGTTCTGTATCTCAAGGAAGATTCAAATGCCAAATTTTTCAAAGTTGAGGGATCCCTTGAGAATCACAGTTGTACTGAAGCTGTCAAAAGCAGTAACACAATCCTACTATAAGTATACTAACAACTCTGCAGTGGTTAAGCACATGAAAGTATCTTTGCAGAACTGAGGCCTTATACAGCTCCCCCAGGAAGTTTACATCTCAAGTGTGTTCCACTCTTAAATTAAACAACGAGCGTTTGCCCCGTAACTGCTGTATGTAATGGAGGCTTCTCATATAAATGCTCAGGACGCTATTTTGAGTAGATTAATGTGCAAAGATTCGATTATGTAAAACAATTTTCACAATAAACTCTTGTATTGTTTTCTACTCATACCCTAGTCTTAAAAGGAAATCTTGTATAAACTCTGTCAACAATTGAGATACACTTAAAGGAAAATGAGAATTGTGATTTAACGTATGTCCAAACTGATGACAGCAACTGAGCAGCCTGTCCTCTGTAAAAACAGTGCCCTTAACAAGAGCACTTTAACTCACGTAACACATGCTCTTTTAACTTACATGACACACACCAGTATTTTTACTGTTTCTTCTAGCCAATCCTAAATGTTTAAAATAGGATTCTCAATTTAATTTATAATGCAAGAATAGTAATAAATGCCTAAATAGACTGGAACACAACCCAAAATCTACCATAGTAGATGAAAGTAATTTGAAGAGACTCAGAATACAAAGCAGTTGGTGCTTCCAGGAAGTCAAGAGACAAGATGTGAAAACGAAACTATGGCGGTAAAAGCACAGTTCTGCCAAGGTAACTGCAGCTGTAATAGGGATTTCTACTAATACGTAGAGATCATGTCTTGTCATACCAAAAAGGACACAGTACTCCCTACAGTAGTATGAAGGGCAAATACGGCCTCAGTTGCCTAAACTAATTGAAAATTATTTGCAATATTAAACCATACCTTGGCCATAATAAAAAGGAGAGTCAACGAGCATTTTTTCAGCTGGAAAGGTGTCCTTCAAATTTTGGGATGAAGACAATTCCATCATCTCCAAAGTTCCAGTAGATGAGGAGGAAGATGATGATAATCCTAGTCGTACAAATCTTCCCTTCTTACCACAAAGCAAGCAGTCTGTAGGAGTAGCACTAGGTCCTCGGGGCAGCTGTACTTCACCATCGTCATAGTTTCTCACAGCTCCGCTGTGGTGCATAGAACGTTCTCGCTGCCATACGTAATGTGTTGGAGCAATAGCCATCACCTATTGGAACAGCCATTACATCAGAAACCATAAAAATGATGGGAAAACATACAACTGAAAGCAAGGGATCCAATTCATGTATGGCAGAGAATACTACGTAGCTGAAATGGGTATAATCTATTATCTATCCGCTTCTGTCTCAGGAGGAAGTTTGCTACCTTAAGCACGAGTAAGTGAACCAGTTATGAATTAGATGTGGAAACACAACGGTTTACAGCCTTGAATATTCACGTGAATCATCACAAACACCAGCTTATGCTTTGTATGTTGGGCTGAAGGTGGTGTCTTTTACTAACTACCAAACATAAAGTAGATGGAACTTCTGGTTCACAACGTCACTGAACTAATGACCATTGGAAGCTGGGAGGGTGTGCTGGGAAAAGCGTTATACGCTTGCCTTGTTCCTTGTACTTTTCCCATAAGCATCTAATCCCATCCCCAGAGATGGGATACTAGAGTAAATGAGATTTCCTTTTCCACCAGCTGTAGTAAACATTATGTTCTTAGAACATGACAGGGCTTTTCCAGACAGGTACATTCCACCTGAAAAGTGAGGAATGTCTTTTTTTCCCCTCCTAATAGGTTAGAAAAATGCAGGTTGTAACACTGCATTAGTAGTAGAGAATGTTAAAAGTGTGTCCAAGTTTTTTTTAAAATGCAGTGAAAAACCTTTACCTTACAAAGTCAATTGAAGTTATTTTATTGATTTTGAAGGGATTAAAATTTCATGTGAGGTGCTGGGATTCTTATTTGAACATTTTACTTGTGTACAAACTTATAATTTGTAAAGCAAATGCGCACACAAAAATATTTCTAAAGTGAATGAAGTGAAACAACCAATGGTAAATTTTAAATAAAAATATTTGCATAAAGCAGAAAGATTCTAGTCAATAAAATCTTCACTTGTAACAGTAATGCAATGTAAAATATCCTAGTTTACCTTAAAAGCACAGTTTCAAAGAATATTTTAAATGCAGAAGAAGCAAAAATTTATGGAGGATAAACGGACCATTACATTTTAGCTGCATCTTTTCTTTCCCATGGCTTGTCTATGCACTTTAGGGAAGAAATTATTTGTATAGAGCTAGATTGTTAGCTGGTATTAATTGTAGTTTCAGCATCTACGATATTAAAACCCTTCCTACCTCTTCACAGCAGCGTCTGCTTACAATAGCCCTGTAGTCAATTCTACTCCATAGTTGATCTCTTAACTTTAAGAAATCAGGGAAGAGCTTTCTCCAGGCTTTTCCCAAAGCCCATGGGAAAATGTCATACTTTGATTCTTCATCATCTTCCTCAACTGTATTTGCCAGATACCTTCAAACATATATATGTTTGTATCTGTAAATGTTGTTAAATCTTAAATCACTGTATTAGTACGATTTCTAACATTAAAAGACATAATATTGAAGTAGTTCTTTTTCCTGATATTGTGAGAAAAACTGCTAACAAAATACAGCCTTCTCTCGGGAGTACAGTATTTTCTTAGAAACTTCCATGTGTATCCTTTGGGTAAATAAAATCTTAAGCTATTATAAAAATTGCTTTACCCTAAAGTCTCCTAAATGAGTAGATATGCAAGAACTAAGATATCCTGACAGCATTCTCCAAACTGGCAAGATATCCTTGCACTAAAATGAACAGTTTCTGACTGATTGTCTAAGTAAAGCTTAAAACTATCTTACAAAATTTTAAACTTTACATTTTCTACTTCATAGATTTTAGCTATTCTTGGAAAATTATGTTGCTCACATTAAATTAGCAGCAAACAACTAAATACAGGTCTGCCTTCATGTATAAATGAAAACCTTAAATGACTTTTTTAACATCCATATTTCCCCCACCTTCACTACGTGCTACTTTTAGTTCTGGATCGTCTTCTCAGACAACAGGAAAATACTTACTTCCTCTGGATCCACCTGATACTAAACTCCTGTAAATCATACCTGAAAAAATTATGACTTTTAGTCTCCTCCCCAATTTTCTCACTTGCTCCTAATCCCAATATTCCCTCTAGTCCCAGTTCACCAGACCCTTTGTCCCTTTCTAATCCTCTCGCTCTTCTGGCCTGGCTTTTCTCCCTTCAGTGGAGTCAGGCGGCTTCCTCCTCCACGCTCAGTTGGACGCTACCCAGAATACCATTTACAGCAGAGCAAACAGACATCTTTCTCCCTGCACTAGTGTGCAAATCAGAGCATCCGAGAAGCGCTATTATGGAAAAAGATGACCTGAGCACCATAACATTATGAAAGAAAATGCTGAATCACTCTGTAGGTGTAGCCAAATATGGGGAGATTATATAGGCTTGGTAAAGASAGATTACTGATTGCACCTCTGTTTCAAAGTATAGAAATTTTAGAACTGTTCAGAAAAATTCTCAGAAATTCTCTAGCAACATTTTACAGTTGACTTAAATCATGTTGACAGAAACTTTAATAAGAAGTTACTCCCAAGGTGCGTATCGTGAGGAAACATTTCAGTACAAATGACTTAAAGGCTGGCAAAGATATAAAATAGGGTCTTATAACAGGAAGTGTGAGCCATGTATGTGTTGCCGTGTATTGTCCTGCGTAAATTTCTTTTAATGCTTAAAAAAGTTCACAGATTGACAGTTTGGTAGGCAGAATGCCACGCTATGTATCACAACACCAATGCAAATGTCCCCTCACTGCTGCTCAAGCTTGTTCCACATGGGTGGTCATCAGAGGAAGGATGTTGAATTTGCACTATTTATATACAGTATGTAGATTACGTTTCTATACTTCATATAGAACCCAAACAACTACACACTTATTAAAGAAGTCTCATTGTATAAGTGCTCATAAGTGGCATAAACAAAGAAATCAAATAATGTAAAGTTTCTCCTAGTAAAACCAGATAATTGAAAAGTACTTACAGAGCGACAAAGAAATTGATTCTGGTATGCTCATTTATTGTGAAGTTAGCCCTCTTGAAATAAACGAAAGTCATTGCCAGGAGATACTGTTTTAAAATATAAAATGTTACATTCATTATTAAGTATCAATATATTATTTCAGCACATCATTTCCTGAAACGCTTTGCACATTTATCTTGCACCAAGATATTTTGGTCATTTCTATCAATGAGGAAAGCATAAATTGAGTTTCTTGAAGCTTCTATATGAACACATTAGAAAAAAATTATGGTCTGTATTTGCATGACAGTATCAAGTGATTAAGAGCAGATTTTTCACTCAATAGATGTTCTGTTAACTAAGAGGGAAATACACTTACCTTGTCTGCAATTTTACAGCAACAGTCCATCCAAAGGAAGTCTTGGATTAGATCATCATCTGCAACAAAAGAAAGTTGTAGCATTTCAAACACAAAATTTGTTTTTGTTAGAAAGTATTTCTAAATAAATAACAGATGATCCTTTTATTAAACCAAATAAAAAGAAAGAAGCTAGACCCAGCAGTAGAGAACAGAGAAACTRAGGGGAGAAAGAGATTAGGTATGAAAAAGCTTAAGCAACAAAAGAAAAACTACCAGAAAGGCAAGGTGGAAAATCTAGTGACTGTATTTCATTCATTCTCAATAATAGCAAATGAAGGTGAAAAATCACCGGTATTTTTTCTATTTATGTAACTTCTTCCTGCGTTAAGTGGTTCCATCTAATAGCATACCGTTATTTCTGATGAACCATAGACTGCTGAGGTCTCTGCACGTTGATTACCTGACAGCCTTTATGAAGCAGTACTTGTCTGCTTATTTGTGGTCAGTGCATCATTGTCTGTGAACATGCACTGTAATAGTATTACAGCAAACCCTCTCTGATTCAGTCTTGTATTCAACGTTCAAATAAAACCCAAGTGTAGTCTTCCACTATTACTTAATCTCTTCACTAAATTAAATAAATACAAAACTTCATATGAAAGAGACACAAATGCAAAAGAGATGCTACAACTCCTCAGATTTTCCTCCCATTCCACTTCTCCCCCTAAATGTTTATTCCCACAATAAATAACATGTTTATAAGACTGGGAGTCCAGCCTTTTTTAAGCCTTGTGTAAAATAAGGTATACATTGTTTTACATGTATTTGTTGAAATATAAGGGAAAATAGAAAGGAAAGGGAAATGATCATAAAAGGAAGTATTATACCACCTTGGTTTCATTTGTAATTTAAAAAGATACTTTTCATCAGTTTGGTAGCACTTTTCGTATTTTTAACTTAAGCATTAAATATTTATACACTAAAATATAACAACAAAATACGTTTAGACAAAGACAAGGCCATGAGTATCTATATAAAAAGTGCTCCCAAAATTATTGAGTTTAGAAAACATACTTGCTTAATAGTTTTCTACTGTTCAGTCAATACATTGTTATCTATCATTATTAACCTACCAAACAATTTAAAGAAAGCTGTCATTTCCTGACGCTGAATAACTAGACATGGTCTCTTTGGACATCTATATTTATGTCTAGGAACTTTTTTTTCACAGTTTTCTTCATGGTCTTTAAAAGTAGGCCGCTTTAATCTAATAAGGTTTTTTTGCTGATGTGATCTGGATGCACTCGATTTTACATGAACAGTGACAGTGGGAGGTGTCTGACACACCAGGTTGTGTCTCATTTTGTTAACTAAATGTTCCTGTTAAAAAAAGAAGAAATTAACCACAAAAATAGTCAGCTTGAGCAGTAGTTCTCTGTATTTCTTTTGTTCAAATGAAGCGTTTCAGTAGAGCGTGTGTCAGGTGATACAAAAATTAATTGTCAGTACTAATTATCTAAGTCTTGTGCCCTAAACCAACTATGTAGATTAATTTAATTTAGTTCTAATTTGATAAAGCTCTTTTTCGGTGTAAGGAGCCTTCAATCTTTCTTTTTCCATTCAAAATTTTGAAAAATTGAAAAAAAATCCTTTCCAGAAAAAGTTGCCGTTTGTCAGACCCTCATAGCCCTACACACTTAGATCTACCAAAAAATCTCCATTCCTCCCCTCCAATTTGTGATTGTGTATTTTTAGAAGAACATTAATAGAATTGATGCAACAGAACCATAATTAAACCATATAACATTAAAATTGAAGTCTTGAGCTCTTAATTTTTATGACATTTGGTTATAGCCATTGGAAATAAAAACTTATCCCTCATGTAGGACATACCCTGAAGGCATAACCAAGGACATAAACCTAAAGTGTTTGTAAAAATCAAGAAGATACCAAATGGAGTGTGAGGAAAGGTATTTTTAGACAGGAGCAAATGCATTTACTCCTTCAGTAGGTCCCTCCACAGAGCACGGGGCTGTCTGAGGCCACATCACAGCAGCCCACCTGGCTCCTCAGCTCTTAGTTAGCTGCCACATTAAAAAAAAAAAAACACACACACACAAAAAAAAAAAAGCCTGTCACGTGTGGATGTGATCACGCCCTTTTGGTTCCCAGCAGGTAGGCCGGCCGGCCGGCCTGGTCCCCCCCCGCCGCGCTCTCCTCAGCAGCCYTTCCCCCGAGCCCCGGCCCCACAGCGCAGCTCCCGGCCGCGCGGCTCGAGATGGCGCCACTCGCAGCCAATCGGAGCGCGCGAGGCAGCCGCCTCAGCCAATCGTACGGCGGGGCACTCTTAACTTCCCCACCCACCTCTTGCCGCCTGGGGGCGCTGCTCTCCGCGGCTCCCATGGAGCCCGCCCTGGGCTCGCCAACCAATCAGGGACGGGCACGGCTGTTGCTCGGCGGCCGGGCAGGTGAGCCCGGGCCGGGCCGTGTCCAGGTGCCGGGGCAGGCAGGAGGGGGTGGGTGTAGCCCTGCTGCCTTTCCCGTCCTTTATCGCGCGCCCTGAGGCGCGCAGTGCGTGGCACGCTGACCTCATGGGTCTAGAAAGCTCTAAGCTAATGTCGTAGCTCCGTGCGATGACGCGACCCTCGTCAGGGGCGCGTCCGGTGTCCGCAGGGGCCGGGCCGGGCCGCCTCACGGCATGGCTTTCCCGCGCAAGACGAGGCGAGCCCCGAAACCGGCGTGTCCGGTCGCCCTGGGTGTGCCGACCCCGGGACGCGTGTCCTTTCCACGGTGCTGCTTCACCCTCGCGTCGCGGGGGAGCGTTGGGCGTGAGCAGGTACGCGGCCGCGGCCGGGGCGCCGCCGGCGGGGCCTGAGGGGAGAAACGGGGCAGTCTATTGAAGTGTAATAACAAGAACGAAAAACTCTCTTTGCTAGTGAGATTCAGTGTGAAATCTTATTGTTGTCTTTTGTTACAAGAGCTAAAGATTTATTCTAGGAAGATGGCAAGAAATACGTCCAATTTCATTGTTTCCCCCTGTACCGGCCAATTAAAGTGTAACTGGTCTTATTTGTTATGGTAATGAGAAGAGAGGCCTTTTTACTCCTTCCTCATCTTCTATTAATAATTTGCTAGATACCTCTGTTTAGGTGCTCTGAGTTGGTGAGCATATTCAGGGAAGGGTCATATCAAGTTTCTGATGGTGTACTCGAGAGAGAGGAAGAAACATCCCAAGTGGTAAACGTACAAACTAACAACATCTCTGTATGGAATAGGCTGAAATCAGGAAACTTGGTGGTGGGGCAGAGAGAACACCAAATACATCAGTTGGACAAAAGTCTGTTTGAGGCTCTCTCTTCGTATACATGTGTTCAGGTTGAGTTATCCTGCATTAAATTGTTATTTATTTTTGCATAATGGTTTTCATCTAAGGAATTCAAAGTGCTCGTCCATTAATTCATTTGATAACTGTGGAAAACAAAGAAAGGATAAGTTACAGAAACTTCCATGTAACAATCTAAACAATTCAGACTAGGAAACAAGCTTCTGTCATTTTTTTGCCCTACTGCAAAACATAAAACTGCAATGATAATTGTGAAGTGCATGCATTCTTACTCTTCACATCGTCACATTTGTATTCCTTGGCTTACCAATAAAAAGCTGCTTACAATGTAGATCTTTATCCACACAGAGCTTGCCAGGGTTTGTAGGTTTTTTCTCCTGTAGCTCTCCCCTTTCTGAAATATTTTTTTGAGCTGGTGGTTCTGCAACAAAATATTAAAAGGTTAATCTATTTTTTTTTTCTTTTCACTCTCCAAGATCTGTTACAATCAAGTTATTCAACAGGCATTCTGACTCTCTAACCCTTACTGTACTGTCCCCTACCTCCCAGGGCTCTGCTCTGATACAGCCCAGCTGCATAACCTTGGCTCAGACTCTGAGGAGACTGAAGTTGTGAAAAAAAGCTGTGAGAAAGTCTGCAACTTTACCCTTCTTTCCTTGCAGGACTCTACAAGACTGAGGTAGGACTGTTGAGATGGGGACGACTCAAGGATTCAACTTGGAAACATCATGAAAAAAACATCAACAGGGAAAGGTTGATGCCTGAACACAGTGACAATAAGGAAATGGAACTTCACCTGACTCTAAATCCTCTGCATGATATAGTGGACTTAACTGGTTCTCAACTTTGCATATTATTAACTGCAGTTTTTAGAAGGTTGAACAGTTCGTTCAAGAATACCTGGAAGAATGTAGTTTTGTGATTCCCAGGTAGCTCACTGGACATCAGGGGGCACTGTTTCACCACAAGGAATTTAAACTGAGCCACTGTGGCATTTGTCTAATCTAGTACACTGGATTTCATGTTGTACTTAATTCCTCATCCTTCCTATAGGTGGACATTAAATCAATTTAGCTACTCTTCATCTTTACATGTTATCACAGTTTGAATTGATTGATTTTTATATATATAAAATGAATAAGACCTGGGTTTGAAAGACCTGGGATTCTTACAAAATCTTGTTTTTGCAATTTAAAAAAAAAAAAATATTTCCATAAATGCACTGGAACTCAATTATACGAGATATATAGTTACAGAGGTACCCAGTAGCTAGTCTAAAAAGGCAGCTGCAGAGCAGTTTGCTTCCTTTAAATGAAAAAAAGGGCTTAAAATTTTTCAGTGATTGAGTTGTTTACAGATAGATTAAGAAGCATCACTGAAGAAAAACACAGGGCTAGTATTTTAATAAATTATATTTAGGATATACATACTTTTTTTTTTTTTTAAATCTTTTCATATTTGTGAGGTAGGAAAACAAATGCCTTTTGCCTCTGATATACTTTCCAGTGAAATTGTTGTTAAGAAAGATAAAGTGCCATAGGAAGAACACCTGCTATCTCTTTTCAAACAAAGTCATGAATAAGAACCATTGGTTCTTTTAGATACAGATCATTGTTCATAATAAAATACATTTTTCAATTATAGACTTTTCCTACTTATTGCAGAATGTGAAGGAAAAAAAAAGTCTCTCTTCCCTGTAGAAACAACTCCTGACCTTGTCGGGGGGAACCAGCCTCTCAATCAAGTATGTTCTAGATGAAAGGCACGCAGGCCGAGAGCTCAATTCCTGAAGACCATAACGAAACTGAAGCATTCATCTAAAAAGCAAACTCTGGACGTGCGGTTGACTCTTTCAGAATAAAAACTCTTTCAGAATAAAGGGTGTAGCAAGTCACACAAGTTTCAGTAAATTAAAAAGGAACAGATAAACCACCTGAACCCACATCTATCACCCGAAACCTGTTTTTTATGTGGGAAGAGAGAGTAAGGATTTAGATGAGTTGTGTGAAACAAATCGTTACGGCATCATGGTGCCTGGGCTAGGACTAAGCATAACAGACTGAATATGGCTTACCTGCAAGTAAGGATACTGGAAAGGCACCTTACAGCTAAATCCTTGCTTTTGACAAATGTTACAGTATGATTAGAGCTAAAATGGTCCAGTGCCACTTAAGTATATGTCATTCATGGATGAATGGACAGGAAAATTGTCTTCAGCTTTGTTTACTTGAAAAGAACTTCTAAGCATACAGCAGGCGTTTCTAATACTTAAGTCCAAGAACAGCTATAGTTATTCTCAGGTACTGAGAAATTCAGAAACTAGAAGACAAAAATAATTTGGAAATTACGTAGTGAGCAAGAAGTGTACTGACTAGACTAATGCAGCAAATGGTAAAAGAATGTGAAGGCTGCCAGCAAACACAGTGCATGTTTAAACATGCTGCTTCTGCATACTGCAAAACAGACAAGTACTCTGCAGCAGAGGATCTACACAGAGTATTGGGGACATAAGTTTGAACTTGCTGTTCATTTCTACTGTAAATAGACTGTTATATTCTGTATGAACTTAACTAATTCAAAGCAGGCAGTGGAAGCCTTTAAGATTTATTTTTAAGGATTGGCGCTTCTGTGCTGGTTGTAAATGACATGAAGTAGTCTTACCTGAAGAGTTCCTATTACTTTGTCAAAATAAATAGATGGGATAGACTACGTTAGGTCTTCATCATCATGTCACAAAATGGCAAGTGATGAAGGATGTATCTCTCAACATCAGTAACTCAAAACTCTGAGTGCATATTTTACTTTAAAGGGAAAAAGAGAGTAACAGTACCATACTCCTCTAAGTATTTTTTTGAGCCTTCTGACGTCACCCACCATATTCTAACTTTTTAAAGCCATTGGAGATTGTATTTTGCATTGGCGAGTATTCAATAACCATGGTTATTTGTTACCCCCTTATGCCCATGCTGTTTCTTCATACTGCGTTGTGCAAAGAGCACTAATAAGCAGGACTCCTCTATACCACCATGACCCTGGAGCCGTTTGTTTCGGCTGCCAAGAGCACCAGGCTTCCCGAGACGCAGGTGCAGGAGCAAGGAGCAGGTGTGTGTCGGCCGTGCCCAGGGCGCTGCCGGCGTCCTGCACGTGCGCAGGGTGACTGGATTGCCTACATTCGCACTGAAAAATGTGAGCTCTTCAGCTTGTATTTTCCTCCTCTTTCCTCGCAGAAACAACTACCCTGGACTTCAAAAATCTTTGCGATGAAACTGTAGCTGAACCAATAAAACTTCAAGAATTTTACTTAAAAAAACCATTTCTATAAAATCACATTAGCTGAAAATATTCCATTCACATCTAGTGAATAATACACATGCATAGTCTCACTGATGTAATGTATACATTAGTACACAAAACCACAAAAGATCTAAGCAACTTACTATGCAGGAAATATACCTATCCTTTTATCTAGGGAGATGAAAAGTAGAAAAACTTTGGTGCTTTCAAAATAATATCCTAATTCTTTTCCTGAAGGGAAGTTCAGCATTTCTTAAATAATACCTGTTTGAGTGGATGAATAATAGGTGGGAGCCTTCAAACTCTTAGCTAGCTGGCTTATGATTGTATAACTGGGCAAAATGTGTAAATTGCATCAAATCTTTCTCATCTCATTTTCCAATTCCAAAGTTTAGATTTACCTCTTAGTTTACTGGTCACATAGTTCAGATCACAAACTCTTTCAAACACAGGGTATCTATTTATTCTCTGTTTTTACACTTAAACACAATTGAATCTTTGTCCATGACCACAGCCCTTATAATATGAAACAATAGTAGTAATTAAGACAGGACAATTTCTCTATTGTCAAGAGCCTTATTTTGATGGCATGGCATTCAGAAGACTCACGCCGTGGAAGGATTAATCAAGGRTAATGTAGCTGCAATTTCTGAAGTAAGGGAAAATTATCTTCATATGCAAATAGTTTGGCTCCAATCCCCTCATACTGCTAGGAAAGGAACAGCACCAAGTTCAGTAGTGGGAAGGCAGAACTTCAAGGACAGCCCTTTGGAGACTGAAAACAGACAAGTTAAAATGTGAGCTGGGAGTAGTCTAGATTTTTTTTTTCCACTCCCAGGCTCCACACAGTAAAATTAGAGTTGCCACAGTTTGTTAAACATTGAACACTCCTCCCAAGAAGCAATGGGCTCTATAATTACTCCACAGCAGGTCAAAAAGCTTCGTTGTTTCTCTGAGTTCAGTAATCTCAAGTTGTAAAAGTTCTCTCACTCAGGCTGAAGCAATAAAATGACTAGTACAAGGGCTGTAAATTAAAGTGCAAAGAGAAACAGATGAACTTTGGTAACCGCTATCGCTAACTGAAAAAATAAGGAAAACTTGTGAACTAGGAAAGTAGTTACAACACAAAAGCAATTTATTTCGGGGGGGGGGGGGGGGGGAAGGCATTCTGTGAGCTATGGAACACCTATCTCTCTTAACCCCTCTCTCTGCTCTCTGTTGTGTTACGCTAAATGGTGTTTGAGAGATGTGATTTTTCTGCGCAGCTCATGGGTGTATTTATTCACCTTTGCTTGGGGTATGACAGCACACGCAAGTTGGAGTGAGGCAAGAGTGGGTGGGGATTTCCAGCATGTTAGCTGCTCCATGGAAACTGCCTGTGTGCAGGCTGTGACCCTGTTTACCTTGAGGAATAAATGTCTTCTGCTGACTGCCGGGTACAGCTGTGTCCATAGGTTGTTACTGTGGGTTACGTGACATACTGTCAATCCACACCCTCGCTTGCCTTGTAGTGACCTGTATATATAGACAAGTCCGACACAAGCAAATTTAATGGCAGACACCTCCAGGTTGTGAGAAAAGGACTTAATGTGCCTTCTGATAACACCATACTGAGAGACAGGACAACTATCTGTCTGTATAACCATCTGCTTTGGTTCTGCCTACAGCGCAGAGATGTTGTCATGCGATAAAACATGTTAAAAACTGTTTAGGACTCTCTCAGACAGTTTTGACAAAGTTCCATCTGTATCTTCTTTCACAGAGAATGGCTAAAAGGGCAAAAAAAAGTATCTTAGATGCCAGAACTGAAACAATTTTAGTGTAAATGGAACTTCTCTTACTACAACTTGCGATCTCATGTTTTCCTTGGAGCCCTTTCCAAACTGTACAAAACCAGTGAGTGTTCTGAGGGATTGGGCACGGTATGAAATTAATATGCTTGCCTCTCTGCTACGAAGTACACTGGATGAAGAGTTACTAAGTTTTTTACATCTAACGCTGCACATTTTAAGCAGCTTTGAATGCCAACARGAGATGTTCTAAAAAAATGCTGTAGGTATAAGAGCCATGGAGATGTATTTTCAGGTAAGTAAAGACAAGGATGACAAGCCTGTTACTGACCCCACCCACTGGAGTTAAGACTAAGCCCTGGCAGAGAGGCGAGGATGCCACAACATATCAGACAGGTTGGTTTCTATAATTCTCAAAGACGCAAATAGAACTTACATTAATTGCATGAGCATTTCTCTCCTGTGGCTACACCCTGTCTAGTTTTATGAACCTCTGAACCAACAGCCCTTTACCTCTTAGTAGATACTCTTACTTTCAGTCAAAGGTCTCCAGCCTGATAGAGAACCAAGCTGTGGGCTTCTGAAGCTGAGGACAGCTTTATGAGTGCTGCCACTGCCTCTGAACTAATGTCCATCTCCAGTGTGCATGACAATTTTGGTAAAATACACAAACATAGTTATGTTTATAAACTGTGTTATTATTCAAGGAACAAAAAGTCATGATCTAGAAACAGGCCAAAAATAAACAGAATGTGTAAACTAGCTTTTTTACAGTGTTCAGAAGTAGTTAGACACTCAGTCTAGCAGACACAACTGCTCATTTATTTTCTTATTGGCTCTATATTTGACCAGCTCCGTATAGCCGAAACATTTAAGGTCTCCGTGACTCCAAATGTTCTCATTATTCAAATCAAGATAATAATACTTTCCTGCAAGAAAAATAAAATATGCAGAAGCACCAGTTTTATTACACTTCTTTGAGCAGCAGCATACATCGGTTTGTGAAGGCATGGAATCTTCAGAAACACATCATGGACAAGATACTCTATATAATAAGTTGAACACAAACATTCTAAAACTGTACTAATAAAAAGTTTCTGAGCAAGTCTAAAATATAGATAATATATATAGCAATGTCTACCGTCCAAAAAAACTGTTGGCACTTTTGAGCATAAGACTTGTTTCTGGTTGTTTCTAACTTTGTCAGCCTTAACCAGTTAAAAGTCATAATGAATTTTCAAGTGTCATTAATTTTGTTGGGAAAACACCAGTAAGACTATGTTTTGCAATTTGGTATAATACATGGCCTATTTTCTAGGGACGAGACTTTGATTATCTTCAGAAGGGTACACCCAAAACCAATCAGGTTCGCAGCCTCTGAAGAACCTCAGTTAGAGCTAGATTGCCAAATACTCCAATGGCACTGATCATGCTCTCTCCACTCATCTCTCTGATCTGCTGACCACAGTGCATGTCACAGCCCCACCTTGCATCGTTTCCTGATACTTCAGGAGTGACTCACACATCCTTGCAACTTTCCCTGAAAGCAGATTTTGTCATTTTTCTGTGCCTGGCGAGTATCACAAGCCCACTTACCCAATTTCTGGGGAAGACCTGGAAATGACCTCATAAAGACCTAGGCCAGATCCCAGTATCGCACCAATTCTTACTGACTTCAGAAAGACCTGGATTTATCTCCTCGGATCTGATACACAGTTCATTGAAGTCAACAGAAAATCTCCCACTGGCGTCAGCGGGAGTATCACTTGAATACTTTAGCGAACGGAACTTTACTCTCCAAACAGATCTGGAGCAGATGTGAATTACAGAGCAAAAGTTGGAAAAATACATGAGTTTTCCAAATGTAAGTTTACATATTTTCTAGGGGCTGGTGATCAAAACATTTTTTCTTTTTGCTATATGACAGAGCCAGTAATGTGCTTGTAGCTTTTAAATTATAATTTGTCTGAGCTGTAATTATGCTTTAATAGGTGTAAACCACAACTAGCCTACACTGCACTGCCTAATCAGCATTCAGCTATTTGATAAGAAGAGGTATCTCCCAACAGTTGATAAAATTATCCTGTTTAAAACCAATAAGCAAGGCCTTACCTTTAGAGCTGTACGCTGAGAAAAGTTAATATAGAATAGCCATTAAATAAGGTCACGTATTCCAGCACAAAGAGTTACCTATTGCCACAAAAGGTATAAAAAAGACACTGGTTTCCAACCACCTAGACACCAAGGTATCTGTGTAATGAAGCTACTTCAATATTTGGGCCTTTTTATCTTTTTAACCATGTGCCTGCTCTACCGGCTTTGATTCCGTGGAGAAGCTTCCCTCAAAATAACCTGGAAAGAGGGTAAGATTAAAGCTACTGTGAATGGTCCCTCATTTCCATTGCTTTGCTGGAGAATGACATTGTGTAGAGCAACTCTCTGCTTCTAAAATACTGAGCAACGTTTAAACAAGAATTGCTTCAGATTTGAAAGCCTAGGAAAATTATAGATAACGAGCTCTTTATTAGCTCCTGCAAATTGGAACCAAATTAAATGCTATGGTCCAAAAAGCAACATGATGCACCTATCTTTGCACCACAGTTATGGTATGGCTTTCTATAGGTGATAACTAACAGTTCAGGGAAAACATAATGTGTCACAGTAAAAACCAAAAACACACTGTAACAAGCTTCTTTAGTCCACACAAATACCCTAAGACTGTTCAACACTTAGACACTAAAGGTTATGGCTATTTTTTGTATACTGACAGCGAAGATCCATCTGGTATTTGGAGGTCGTTGAAGAGACAGTGCTACTTTCCATAGTAGCCGCTGTGAGGTTTCAAGACTGCAGACTAAGGCTTGGATTTTTAAAACTATGCACAGAGGTTTACCTACACAGAACAAGGGCCAGAACAACAAGGAGGATTAGCATGTACCCAGCCTGTTCTGTTCTTCTACATTTACATATWWAAAAAAAAAAAGGCAAAAGCCTATCATAAAATTTACTGTTCCTTATTATCAAGGCTTACATAGTTCAGCTTGGCGATTTGATAACGACAGGGTAACTCTTCTCATCTTGACAAACCRGTACGTTTACACAGAAAATGAGTTTTACAATAAGGCAAGCATTTCTGAGCCTATTGATCCTSCTCATCTTTGTGAAGAATGCCATCATTTGACAGCAGCAATGCATGAAGTCGGTATCTGAGACCTTAAAGTCTTCCCAAGTTTTCACATTGCTAAGATCATGCTCTTATTTTTGAGTCCTCGACAAGTGTATCAGAAGAGCATCAAGAAGCCACAGAAAACCACAAGAAGCATCAAGATAAATGCTGCAAAACCCTAATTTGGGCTGTACCAGGAGCAGACCCAAAAACCAGCCATTTAACTTGGACCCATGTGAGACAGCACTTACCTGGTATCTGTAGGGCACTGCAGACAACAGTAAATACAAAACCAAAGATACAACATAAACACAGCTGCGCACAGAGACAAAACCACAAAGATAGCTAACCTGCACTTACATTTCAGAACATGCAAAGGTTTCATTAACTGAGGTCTGCATACACAAAAGCGGCAACAAGTTTTTATTGTACAGCAAACATGAACACTGGTAAGAGGAAGTTTCAGGTCTTTGGAAACGCTGTTGATTTCTCATAAATGCAGGAACAGACTTAGAGGGATGTCATTCTGGTTTTCTCCTCCTCTAAAATAACTTGTTTTTCTAGGACATTAATATATCTTTCAGAAAGATCTACACATATGTTTTTAACTGAATTAATAAACTCAAAAAAARCTTCAGAAAATATTTTCAGTATACCGTACCTACCTTTTGTCTTCCATTTTGGCATTGCTTTTACACTTCCGAAAGCCATTTTAAAACCTGCAGCAGGCTCTCCTGTGTTTCCTCCTCGGCAACCTTGCAGGGCTCTGGCACTACCTACCATTTTGTAGGTTCCCACAAAGCTCTGCTGCTCAGAGACAAAGCACCAAAGACTACATTTTTCTGAACAAGGAAGTGTGGATACTGCAGCACGAGAAGCGACTCTCTTCAGAGCAGTCCTAAGGGAGAGTGACCTAGCGTGTATTTTAGACAAGGGAAAAAAAAAAAAACAAAACAGCAGAAAGATCCTTAAGAAATAGTTTATTCTATACAGATAGGTGTAATTGAGGGATTATCAGGATTTATTTATTTTAAACACTAAGTCCTCATGGAGTAGTTCAAAGGGCTACTGGATGTAAACAATACTAGCTATGAAGTGTGAATATTTATTACCGGCTCTCAGCTTGCTGAGAGTGGACTGCGGGAGTCATCCGTGGCCGCTGGCCCACAAACGGGAAAGAAAACGCCCCCACCTCTCTCCCGAGGGAGACGCGGGGCCCGGCGGCCACAGGGCCAGGGCAGAGACCTCGGGGCCGGCCACCCCGGGGCTGCCGGCGGGGGAGGCATTCCCGCGGTCCCCGCCCCTTGAAGGYCACCGGCGGGAGCGCGAAGCCCCGAGCCGGGAGAGAAGCCGGCTTTGCTCCCCCGGCCCGTGTGTCACCGTGCGGGGCGGCCTCCCCGCCCCGCAAAGCAAACACGCCCGGGAGCTTCCCCCGATGACTAACAGTTTCTCCTCGACGGCGGGGGCCGCCGCCCCATGGCTCCCCGACGACGCCCCCTCCTCCCTCGCGACGGCCCCGTCCCGCCGCCCCTCCCGCGCGGCGGGGGTGGTTTCACAGCCCCTTCACCGGGAGCGACCGCACCTGGGGGCACCCCTCACCGCCTTCCCCCCAGCCCAGCGGAAGGGGCTATATCGGGGCCGGGCCGGGAGCGGGGGCCCGCCCTGCCCCATCCAGTTTCGTCTAGGTGCGGGGGGCGGGGGGGCGGTTTAACAGCACCCGGCTGGCCGGGGAGGAGGAGCCGCGGCCGCCGCCCCTGCGCGTCCCAGGTGTAACCGGAGCCGGGAGGGCGCGGCGCAGCCACCACCACCTGCGGAACCTGTCGGGCGGCTCACATCGGTTCAGCCGCCKCACACGCACCGCTCCGTCTCCTCCGCCCGCGCCTCAGAGGACTTTTCCCCGGCCTCTCCGCGCCCCGCCGCCGGTCCGAGCTATGAAGCCGCTCCGTGGGGCTGCGCTCCTGCTGCTGCTCTGTGCCGCCGCCTGCGCTCAGCAGAACTGTGAGTGCCGGCACCCCTCTGTCCGCCCTGCACCCCCCCCCCCCCCTTCCAACCGGGCTCCCCCACCCTGCGACCCTCTCCTGCCGTCCCTCTTGCCCTCCGCCGCCCGCGGAGCCGCCCCCATGGGCGCCCCGCTGCGCTCCCCGCCGCGCCACAAAATGGCGCCCCCCCTCCGCCGGGGGCGCGGGGCCGCTGGCGGGCGGGGAGGGGCCGCCCCGCGGGCGGGAAGGTGAGGAGCGGGCAGGGGCGCCCGGCGTCCGCGCCCCTTTGTCCCCGGGCGGAGGGGCCCGGTCGCCCGCGGGGAGCCCGAGCGTCGCGAAGGAAGTTCTCGCCTTTCTCTAGGGAAGGGCGGGTGGCGAGGTGGGAAGCGGTGGGGTGCGGGTACCCCACTCCCGCGCGGCTCTGTGCGGTGAGGGGCGGCTTTGTCTCTCCTCCCCGCCCGCGGAGCAGCGGGTGGCGGTGTCGCGGGGTGCCGGGCTGCCTGCCCGGGGGCGTCCGCGCTCACAGCCGCGCTTCTCTTCCAGCGTGCATCTGCGAGAAGAACAAGCGTGTCACCAACTGCAGGCTGCTCARCGGCGTCTGCTGGTGCGACTCGGTCGGCTCCGGCGTGTCTGTGAACTGCGACACTTGTGAGTACAGCCCGCCTGTCGGCTGCGGCGTGGCCTGGGTGCGCTCTCTGGTACGGGGCGGCGAGGAAAAGTGCCAACGAAACTCAAGGGAATATGTGAAAATGACCATTGAGTTTCTGGCAAATAATGGCAGCAAGGAAGGAAAGCTGCTTCCTGGTCTTCCAGATCAACTGGCGGTGGAAGATAGGCGTTTAGGATTCCTCCTGTGTAACTTATGTGGACGTGTGTACGCTTATACTGATGCAGGCTCCCCCATCCTCCTTAATATTCAGTSTCTAATGGCAAGGGTTTCTCAAAGGTTAATTTTTAGCTTCCTCCTAAGCACATTTCCTACAAATCTAGAGGTGAAAGAGCCACGTCTCAGGACCTTACTCTTGGTTCGAGCCTAGCTAAGCTGTAAATGATCCTCTGCCTGGACGAAATTGAAGGTGGCTGGACTTCTTACATGTTTGGCTTCAGAAGCTGACCTACCGCAGCGGTGTTGACTTTGCGCCACCTATGTGTTAGGTGCCTGCTCTTCCTTGTARTGGCTTTAAATTTAGTTGCTTCTGATGTAACCTTGTGTTTTTACAGACTATGAGCTCTGTTTTGAACGTGCTGTATAATGTGACTTTCTGGTCGTTTTTAGTGACTTCAAAATGCTTGTTGATGAAAGCAGAAGTGACAGGCTCAAAAGCAGGTCGTCGTGAGAAACCAAAAGATGCGTTTGAAGATACTGATGGCCTTTATGATCCTGAGTGTGAAAATACTGGTGTTTTCAAGGCGAAGCAGTGCAATGGAACCACCTGTTGGTGTGTGAATACAGCTGGTGTTAGAAGAACTGACAAACATGATGCAGACTTGAAGTGCAATCAATTAGTCAGAACGATGTAAGTCTTTCCACAGGGTGTGCTGTGACATGAAAACATTCCTGTATTMGGTTCTGTGTTGTAGAGAGTTTATCTGTATGAATGATGCACTGGGAATGAATGAAGATGGAGCAATAAACACTTGGTTACTGCTTTTTTTTCTTCAGAAACAAGGAGACATTGAAGGGTTTTGGTGGGGGCTTTCTTTGTTTTTCTCTCACTGCTCTGCTTTTTTCCCTGGGGTTAGATTTTTAGTATGTGTTGTTACATGCACGTGCTTCAAGAATATTCATTGTACTTGCCTGTTACTTCAGGTGGATCATCATTGAAATGAAACAYGCTGAGAGAAATGCTCCTCTGAACACTGAGTCTTTAAAGAAGTAAGTGATGTCATGGCAATGTCTGCATGCACTACTAGATGCCTAGTGTATTTCTAAACAACTGTTAAAAGCATTGTCAAATCTGTGAACTCATTTGTAAGACATCTTAGAAGKGACCTACAGAGGCTTCATAGACTTGCTTTAATTTTTATTGGAAATAAATTAACTGCTAATGAGATTCATTTCCATTTAAATTTGATGGTTACTTTTTTTTATTGGTCAATATACTGAAGGAAATAGAAGGTAATAAGGTGAAACTGCCCAAAAAGTAAGCTGACAAAGATGGCGGACGGACTGCATAGAAGCAGCAGGGAAAAAAACAACAGTTTAGCTATTTTTTGGCTAAAACAAAATCTTACGTTTCTGTCAGAGGTCATATAGCAAGAAKAACGTGGTTGTAGCTATTAGATCCACCCCCCCCACCCTGGAACAAAAGCTGCAACTCTCTAGCTCCTCTTCTGAACTCTCAAAACTGTTCAAACTCTTCTCTCTAACATTGCAGTAATGTRTGTGTTTATTTTTCACTTTATTTTTAAGTGCAYCTTCACTGTTAGGAATTAACAGAGCTCTAGTGTAATTTAATAATGAGTGTGTTGGGTTTGGTTGGGATGGAGTTAATTTTCTTGGTAGCAGTCGGTGTGGTGGTGTGTTTTAGACTGGTGACCGAAACCGTGTTAATAAGTCACCAATGTCTTAGCTGTTGCTGAACAGCGCTTACATAGAGTCGAGGCCTCCTCAGACTCTCACCCTSCTGCCCCAGTGAGTGGGCTGGGGATAGGCAAGGGGGGCGACAGGACCTGGCAGAGACGCGTGACCCAAATTGACCAAAGAGATATCCCATATTGTATAATTTCATGCTCAGCAATAAATCTGGGGGGAAGGATTTTCCCAGGTAGCCATTGCTCAGAGGTTGGCTGGGCATTGGTCTGCTGGTGGTGAGTGATTGCTTTTGCATCATGTGGGGTTTTTTATYTCCCCCACCCAACCCTTTCACTAATTAGATTGTCTTTATCTTGACCCATGAGGGTTGTTTTTTTTTCTTGCTTTTGCCTTTCTGATTCTCTTTCCAATCCTCCTAAGGGGAAGTGAGTGAGAGACTAGGTGAGGATTTAGCTGCCAGCTGGGGTCAACCCACCACAGAGAGATTGCAGGGAAGAAAACCAATTATACTAGTCTTCCCTGCTTCTGAAAATAGATGTGTAAAAYAGTACTGTTTTTAACAGCTATGGCTTTAATATCTTTACAGGTTCTTCAAGGAAACAATTACCAATCGTTATATGCTGGATGGACGCTATATAAGCAGTGTTCTGGTAYGAGCACATAATTTTTAGTAAAGTATCGGAATTTTATTTTGTTGTGAATAACTTGTTTGACTAATGCAGTACAGCATGAGTCTTATTAAAAGCTCTCAGAATAGTGACACTTACTGAGGAGCTAGCATATACCTGTATCTGAACTGCAATACTGAGAAACTACATATTGCTCTCCTCAGTCTGTAGATTAATTCTTACTKTGCTTCGCTAAAAAAGTGGAATTTGAATTACACTGTAAACAGTTGGCTTGAGAACAAGTACCATAAACTTGATTCAGGATGTGAGTTCACAAGCTGGTTCATAATATTTTACTGTGTATTTGATAGTTGGATTTAAACTTGCCCCTTCTTAATACCATACTATATTTTTTGCAGTATGAAAAACCTTACATTACTATTGATTTGAAGCAAAATTCCTCAGAGAAATCTTCTGGAGATGTGGATATAGCTGATGTGGCCTACTACTTTGAAAAAGATGTAAGTGTGTCTTGGATAAAGTCTGCCGAAGACTTAGATGGGTATATTGCATTCAGTAGTCTTACTGTGTACTGGCTAAAGTGAGATGAATTATTGCAGTGCCTAGATTAATGCCTATTACAATGTGAACTACCAAGTCTCTTTTTTCCTATCTGTTCTTAGGTAAAAGGTGACTCCCTCTTTCATAACAACAGACTAAACGTCAGCATCGATAATGAAATGCTGCATTTTGAGAAGACAGTGGTCTACTACGTTGATGAAATAGCACCGGAGTTTTCCATGAAGTCTCTGACTCCTGGCCTCATCGCTGTCATTGTAGTAGTAATAATAGCAATAGTTGCTGGAATTGTTGTTCTGGTAAGTTCTAACAAAGCTGCCAAGCAGAACGGGTAATTTGGGAAATAACAASATACTGGGGTAATTGGACTCCAATAGAAACAGTCTTCCTCTGCAAACTGGCTTCCTTTTTGAGACTTAGGAGGTGAGAAAGAGGTGATAGACATACCTTCACTGTTTCAGGTTACGACTGAAGGGTGTTGTGTGGAAAACAAAAGTCTTAGGAAAAACTCAGTAAGGTGAAGAAAATACCTGTCTTGCCTCCTGGTTTTAAGTAGTTGAGATTGACAGACAGCCTCCCATGTACCTCGCTTTGGAAGGATGGGAAAGGGACAGCTTCAAGTTTAGAGTTTTAAAGTCACAACCAGATGAAGTTACATGTAAGTCAAGACTTAAAGAAAACTTCACAATTATTCTGTCCTTCTCTTACAGGTCTTCACAAGGAGGAGGAAAGGGAAGTACGTGAAAGCAGAGGTAATTAATTTCTGTTTATGGTGTATGTGCGGGGAGAAGGTTGGCCAGAATCCAGGAACTCTTAAGTTTGCTGTTTAAAAGCTTGCTTTGGGTGCTTCAGATGTGTTCAAGGGGACTGAAAGTATTCAAATTCTGTAACTAGTTTTCATCTCTCTATAGTTAATCATGTTTGTTCTGCACTAGTTACAAAGGCAACTGGTGATCTGCTCTATTTTCCCGGGGGGGGGGGGGGGGGGGGGGGGCAGTGCTGACAGCAAGTACTAAATTTGCATGTCTATAGCAAGGGGCATACAGTCCACAGGAAATACTGATAGTCTTGTTCTGTCTTGAAGACCTTTACTTGAGGTATTTGCATGGAGCTTGCAGTTTCTATTGAACAGCTGCTTTCCAATGGAATAGTAACAAATGCTATTAGTGCATGGTGCTTCACCCCAGGTGTAGAGCMTTTTGTACAGGAATCCAGAGGGTGTTGAAGCTAAATAGTAAAGTCTGCTCCCTGAACACACCCCAAAGATTGCTGTGTTTTGGTTGTTTTGTTTTTTTGTTTGTTTGTTTGTTTTTTTTTTTTTAAATAAGTGTTACAGTGCTCTTGCCATGTTTGATTCTGTTAGTGTTACATCAAATCCCTTTGCTAATGAAAATCTGGGTTAAGTCCTGTTGACTTCTTGGGTCTCATGTTGAAAAGCAGCAYAAATGTTGATCTCCCTCTACTTCTTCCCCTCCAGGTGAAGGAAATGAATGAAATGCATAGAGGGCTGAATGCATAATTAAATCAGCTGAAGACAGAGTAAGATTCAAAGAAGACGACAACAGAAACATTGGAGGCATGGATCTTAACTCTTAAAAGATTCCTCCTGAAAGGGAGGCAGTTGTGCTCACTTAATGATTGTTAAAACTCTAACAGCCAAGACTGGTAACCATGCTACTACTTTTACTATTTGTTGAGAGTTAAATCTTAAATGCCCCATCTTACTCAAGTCAAACTTAACTATTGCTCCCTGGTTTTATTTTTTTTTTTATGCTGATGAAACGAGTTGACAACTGCTGTTACTAGAGTTTTGGAGCATACATGCTTAAATGGTTATTTTACCCTTACGGGAGGTTTATTGAAAATACTGATTTTTGTAGCCATGTTGTAACGAGACTGTCTCCTGTGTAACTGAATGTGACGTTTTTATGGCTGTTTGTACATATTTGAAGTTGCTGTAACTTTTTTATGACTTGAATTAATAAAACTTTGAAACAGACTTCTAATTCTTCCATGTTGAAATGATGATGATCGGCTAAGTTATTGTGCTTACAAATTCAGCAGTGTARTATTTCCTTAAAGCAAGCAATCTCAGCATAGGTGAAAATATTCTAGAACTCCAATTAACAGTTTGTATTAGCCATCTACTATCTCAACAGCATGATTTTTTTTTTCTTAAAGCTGTGAAAAGTATGCCTTTATCCTGTTTTCCACTCTTAATGTGCAACAGGAGTAAAATGATAAAATACGGATTGTTTGTATAAAAAATAAACATGCTGTGAATGTAGCAATTTAAGGAATGCATACCTGCTCTTTCAAATGCTATGTAAGTATTTATAATAAAACAAGCSTCTAATCTAGAACATCTCTGGTGTAGGGTTGGGGGTGGGTAGCCTTGGCATCTGACTGGAACTGGGGAAGAGCTATTGCACCATGATTGTGATTTGCATAAGTATCCATTGCGAAGTTGTTGCACAGCTAGAATCTTTCTGCTGTTATTACCGTTTACTGTCATGGAGGCTGACCAAACTTAGGCAGGCAATCTACCTCCCACAGCTTTRGATAAAAGGGCTTGCTTTGGTAGTCAGTAATCTATGTAATGTACATTGGCKAGCAAGTAAACACGTATAGTCCAGYATATCTGATTTATAAAGGAAATGCTGTAACTCCTGTTGCCAGAGAAATAATGAGATACAAGATAAGGAACTGAATGACAAATCTTATTACTAATGTGGTGTTTGTTTTTACCCCCCTCCCTTAAACAGGAAAAGTAGGATTGACTACTGAGAGGATATTCTACACACTGTGTTTATAACACTAAATGTGAAACATACCCCATTAGAGAGCTTGTGTGCGTCTGCTAAATACAACAGGGAAGTTACKGGACTGTGGTGAATGTCACAGGTCACCAGTACACCTTCTGCCGTTGAACAAGGTGGTAGCAGATGTGCCTGTGTTGGATGTTGAAATGTAGGCAGCGACTGTCCCTTGCGTCTTCCAACATCTCGTGTGATGAATGTAGGTGTGTGGGCTGAGCTGCTGGAGTCCCCAGGTTTTTACTACATTTCTTTTGAGTCTACAGTATGTTTTGGGAGGTGGAGACATGCGCATCGATTTGCTCTGTCAAGCTGCTGCTCCTGCTAAGCACAAAAATCCTGAAGTAGGGAATTTACTGSAGTGTTTTGCAGCCTTTTCAGGTACTTTTTCAGTGACAACTTCTGTAGGGCAGTCTCTCCCTCTGCCAATATATGCCACTCCCTTTCTCCCCAGGTATGCAGGTGGTCTGCTGAGGTATGAGGAATTTCATACAATTCTGCAAGCTGTTAAACAAAAGCAAGCCTGATTTKCAGTAAGCTTGCCTTTGGCTGAGTCATGTATTACTGTCTTCCCCAATTCATCACTATTTCCACATCCTGTACTTTCTTAAATATCTACAATATGGTATCCTTGCCATTCCTTTCTTCTCCCCTAGATAATAATGCTATTGTTTCCTCTCCTCCTCCTCTTCCTACACTCCCCGTCCCCATTTCATACTTTATTTTTGGCCTGTGGGGTGGAAAGAGATGTCATGCGCTGTGGCTGGGCTGGAACTACACATGTGCTGACTTGACTGGCTGGTAAGTACCTGCTGTGTGGCCTGGACCTTGTCCCAGTCGGTTTGTTTGAAAATCATTTTCTCACTGCTTTTCCCACAGTAGAGGAAGACAGATCCTTTTCMATTTTTTTGCCTAATGGAGCTTTTCATGTTAGATAGTGGCACAAGCTTTTTGTCTCTAATATGGTCTGCTCCCTTACCAAATTTGACTGAAACTAGCCAACGGGTCAGAAAATGACAAAGTTTACYGAAATTAATTCAAAAATAGAAGACAGTTTAACTAAATCCACAATTGAAGAGATTGTGCTGTATCTGTTTCTAAACTCAGTTACTACGGTACAAACATGATGCTGCTCAGCTCTCAAAATAGTGGTCAATAATAGGTTTTTCCATAGTTTCCTTTTCTAAATAGTTTTACTGACCTTTATATTGGGTTTTGTTTTGTTTACTAAACACCGCACTTGTGCAACAGTCCAGCTGCATAAAAGTGTACTTAGGGGGAGAAACTAGGTGTATCAGCATCCTGCAGCTTTACTGTGTTTTATAGTTTTTTATAGCTAGAGGAGCCTAATGTGCTGAAATGTAAAAAAAAAAAAAAAAAAGCCACTATCRGGTAGTGTCAACTCTCCACATATGCATGTGATGTTTCTTCTCATATATAGAGCGGTTTTGAACTGCTAGTAAATAATAAAATACTAAGTATTCTCTATTTTAATACTTTGAAAGCATTCAGCAAAGTTAAAAAGCAAGTTTCCTGTAAAAGGAACAAACCAATAGGATTTAATAAGAGAGTATTAGTCACTGCATCAATTTTTGCCAAGGTAAATATTTTGATGCTTCCATTTGCCTAATTCATTAACTCTTTCGTGAAGGAGCATGTTTTTTAAATCTAAAGTTCTACAGATAATTGTGATACCACGTTCCCTCTCTCTTAATGTAATGTCAATTGTGATAAAGGATATGAAGGGCAGRCTGAAGATCTGTTAAACAATTTGAGACTGAATAAATTAGATCTKTTGTTACAGAGAGAGGATGGACACAAACTGTACAAGAAACCCTAGTGATAATATTTATCTTAGTGCCTATGTACAACATGGGAAAATAGTGTTTGTATAGGCAAGTGCAAATCTATTACTTCCTTACGAATTATTACACTAGCATATATATACTAGTTATTATTACTGCTGAGCAAAATTAAATACATGTTTATGCAAAGACAATTAGAGACTTTTCAGAAGAGGATATGCAAATAACRTATTTGAGAAAGCATGACCAATAAAGTCTATACAACTTTCTTCCAAAGACCTAAGTAATCCCGAAGCGTGGTTTCCACAACTACAAAATGAAAGACCAGTGTTGCGTATGCAGGGTCTGTTGACAGTAGYATGCTCATTACCCTCCTGAACATAGCAAGAGAAATAACATTGTCTGTGAGCCATGTTTATTTATATCCTCACCTGCTGGACTTTGATTGCTRTAACATACAGTGATGTTGGATTACAGACTGCTTGAAATAGCCCAAAAAATATTCTAGGAAACTAAAAACACTAGCAGCTCTGCTGCCCCAACTTTACAACTGCTAGTTACTGAATTCTAGCAACTCCCGGGAGAGGCTGCAGTTTGGTATTACAAAGGTCCACTGCTGGGCATACGGGCAGTCAGGCACGCTGTAGGGGTGCCTCATATGTCRGGGATAGTTGGGCCCATCCCCACARAGTTTTACGAACTTYGCTAAAATCTTTGTCCTCCTTGTCTTAGAAGTGACATGCAATRGTAGACGTATGCAAGGGAGAGGGTGGAAGATAAAAAGGAGGTGGTGTGTAATGTTAGAGGCAACGCTTACCAGCTTGTAGCATGTTAAAACTTCATGCATGTAAGAAGTGTTTTTTTCTCTACTAACCCCTAAATGCACTGCAGAATTCTTATGCATTCAGGTGCCTGCAAAGTAGGACATGGCTGTGCCAAATTGGTCTGAGTGAAAAAAGTGCATACAAGAAAGTTAAAAGGTTCTTTACAAGGCAACAGCCACATTTTCTATCTTACATTAACTAAATATTCTTATCTTGTTAATATTGAGTCTCTGCTGCATTATACCTGTGCACACATAAATACACRCATCAGTCTAATACAAAATGGTCTGGTGACATCCCCACCAACTTGAAAGCATTAGAGCTGCCACTGATCACACTTGTATACTAAYTAACCTTTGGTGGAAAAGGATTTATTTTTTCTTTCTTTTTCTGTACAGTGGTTAAAGGACATCCATTTTCCTAACTGAAAAGCCATTGCAACTTTTCTGTATATGCTAGTTAAGCATAACAAGGCAACAAAATTAATTAAGGTCTAGATTAGCATCCATTTTCCGCCTGCCATGTGCATAACAATTGCAGCCATCTTCTCGTTCCTGCCGCTCCTGGTAGGCAAGGGAGAAAGCAGGCAGCGCTCTGTTAGCGATAGCACGATAGCACGGTGAGGCAGCCAAGCCTGGCAACGGGGAGATGGTCCCCATTCAGAGTTAGGGCTGTGCAGCTCAGCCGGTGCACCGAGCTGCCCTGGAAGAATAGACGAAGCAAAGAAAATGGCAGAACCTCAGAGGAAGGGTGATCAATCCGGTGACATTTGTGCAAGAGATGTCACAACATAAACGTTTTTCACGGATTGTGAACGCTCAGAGCGTTAGCGGCTGGTTTGGGTGGTGGCTTTCTGTAAATGGAAACCTGCAGCTCAGCAGAGCTGCCTTGAGCAAACTGCTGAATGMAGAGGTGTAGCCAGCCCAGAGGACAGAGAAGGAAGCACTGCAACATGCAGCAATTACAGCTTAGCAGGCATTATTTTATCTCTTTTGAAGGTGGTAATGGGGTCCCTGGCRCCCACCTCTTCTCCAGCAGTTTGTACAGGACACTTTTTTCCTTCTTGTCCTATCTTCTGCCTTGTCTKTAGTTATCGGTACGTACAAAGACAAGCACTCCCAGCTATTCATAATGTGTATTTTGAGCTGACCTGGTATTATCACCTCTTGGCAAGGTTGCCTAACATTATGAGGGCCTTCAGAAGGTTATGTATTTGCTAAATGACAATTATTTAGGCTGAATTTTCCTACGTGAGTACTGCCGCAAGCAAACACTTTTGGTGGAGGGAAGTATCAGACCAGATAGTTTAGCCACTTCTGAAAATAAGGTTAGGAAAACTACACGTGTTCATACTGAAAAKAAATCCAACTGCCCTGCCAGAGCGATGTCATTTTTACAACTGTTACGGAGATGAGAGAAAGATTTTGGGCAGCTACAAAGCTGTCAAACCTCTAGTGACCTTATGTTTTGCTTCTTCCTTCCTAAGTCAAATGGAAGCAGATTGGACTTTCTCTTTTCCACAAGAACTGCCTGTGGTCCTTCAGTGAGTGCGTTTGCAAAAAGGCTTTGAAGGCCTTTTCTGGAAAAGCTGTGTTACCTCAGGGGTACAGGTTTGRGTGGGGAAGGCTGAGGTGGGGACAGGCAGCCCAGGGTGACACTGGGCAGGAATGGGGCAGAGGTGGGGACATYAAAGCGTTCCCTGTGGAGGGACAGCCAGCACATGGCAACACCTTCAGACTGAGGTATCAGCGTGGCCCCAGCTGTTGAAGGGTAGTTTAGTGTGAAAACCTGAAATAGTCCTTATGTGGGCCCCTGAGGGCCTTTTGGAAAGCACCTACTGACACCAAGAAATATTAAAGATGAGCACACTGATTCACCGAGTGGAAAGAAGAGAGAAGTCAGGTGAGAAATCTAGGGAAAGAGGTCCCAAAAGCATTCCATAGCTGGGACCAGGGGTGGGCTGGGAGGAAGAAAGGTGAGGTTGGTGAAGCTGAGGTGACATATGGTAGAGAGAGAAAGCTATGGGATGCAGACAAGGGGACATTCTGAAGCAGCAAGGTACGCAAACCAGAAGAAAGGATAAGCATTTATGCAAGAAATGCTAAGGCACGTAAAATCTAAGACRTGTTTTGTCTATAGGTGGTAGGGTACGGGCAGCTGAATTGGGGTACAAGAATCATGATTTAGAACTGACTGGAAAAAAGAAAAGTGGTGCGAGACAAGAGAAGTTTCCAAGAAGACTTGATTTAGCTGATAAAACCTGGGATTTCCCATTATTCTTAAACAATAACCACTAAATGAAAGGTTGTCAGCTATACTGTTTCTATTCCTTTGTGTCTTTACRGCAGAAGGAAAAACAAAAAAATGAAGAATGCTTAGGACAGTGCAAGGAAAAGACCACGAAAATCAAACAACTGAAGCACTCTGGGCATGGGGACCACCCTGTAGCCAGGGCTCAGGATCCCTCCGAGCACCGCAGGGCAGTCAGCGCCCTTTCTGTCCCTGAGCTGGGTGACCCCAGTGTGTAAATAAGGGTCAGGTCTTGGTTTTTTTTGGCCATTTGCCATGTGGTTCCTTCTGCTGCCTGGGAGGAGTGACCCCCCCTGTAAGGAGGGTGAGAGCTGCTTTCTCCTTGCCCGAGGGGGCACATGGGGTCTCTGGACACCATTCCCCCTGCAAGCAGAGGAAGGCCCGTTACCCCCCAGTCTTCTCCCTCCTGGCAGTCTGAGCAAGGCGACAGCCCCGTACTTGGGCTGYGTCACAGCATTTGCCTTCTGGCAGTCTATGACGCTCCTCTGCACGCCGAGCCCTGCGGGCCTCCACACTCCTGGCCCACAGGASACTCTCCTCCTCATGGAGTAAGTGGAGCGACCACCTCAGCATGGCTGCCCGGGGCTCCCTTCCTCCTCTGGGAAGACCGCTGATGACTGCGCGCCCGCGCCAGTGAGGCCTGCGTACTCCGGCTTTGACACCAGGTCGTGCGCACGCTGCTCCTATCACCGCACGGGTCTCGCCRCCGAGACTAAGGCAGCACCGGGCACTGTCACTGCCCCCCCGGCCTCGACCGCCTCACCGGCGACCCCCGAGCGGGAGCAGTGGCCCCGCGGGGGCCCGGCGGCAGGCAGCCCGCGGGCGGCGGCCCTCACCGCCCCGGCGTTGCCATGGCAGCGTACGGCGCGCGGGAAGGCCCACTCCTCCCCGCCCCCCGCAACGCAGGCGCCCACCCGCCACGGCGCCGTACCGGGGCGGGGCGGGCGTGACGCGCTGCGCAGGCCCCGCAGCGATTGGGTGCCGTCGCTGGCGCGCGTGCGCCGCGGGCGGGTGGGTGCGCGCGCGCGGCGGCCCGGTGGCGGGAGGCGGCAGCATGGCGGCGGAGCCGCCGCGGGAGGCCGTGTGGCCGGAGGGCGCGGGGGCCGAGGCGGGCTTCGTGCGCGCCGTGCTCTCGCTGCCCGAGAAGCCCGACACCACCGTGCGCTTCTTCGAGCGCGGYGACTACTACACGGCGCACGGCGCGGACGCGCGGCTGGCTGCCCGCGAGCTCTTCCGCACCCGCGCCGTCATCCGCCAGCTGACGGGGGCAGCGGGTGGGTACGGYGGGGCGGGCCGGGCCCGGGGGCTGGAGGGGCGGCGGGGGGGCCAGCCGGGCGGGGCCGGGCGGCGAGTTGGGCTCGACCCCTCCGGGCCTTGCCGCGGAGGGGCGGGCGGTGTCGGGCGCCCGGCCTCRGGTGGCCGGGAGGGAGCGGGAGGGCCGCCTGCGGCGCGGCGGCGGCTGGTGCCGGCGGCTACCGCGGGTGCAGCAGTGGCGTGTTCTCAAGGGCGAGGCCTCCGGCGTGTCACTGGGGTCGGGGCGCCGCGTGTTTTCTCGTCCACTCGTGGTATTTCGTGGCTTCTTGGGCTTCAGTCTCCGTGGCGTCATTTTTCAAAGACGGGGACGTTGTCAGGGCGTGAGGTGCTGCCGCTGTAGGTGACTGTGTAACCGCGGAAGGCTGCGGCAGCCCGGGTGTTGCTGAGGGTGAAGGCAGCGGTACGTGCTGCTGCTCGCCGTGTTGATGAATGTGGAAGGGAGGTATTGAGAGGTATTAAGAGGTCTCTCGGTTTTAACGTCTGCTCTGATTCATTGCGGCTTGGAAGCAAGCATAACTGAATGCAAATCTTCCTTCTTCAGCCTCTCGCAGCTTTGAAATGATAATTAGTAGCCATTCTGAGTAGGATGCGTGTGGCAGATGTAGGTGTACAAACGTGGGAAGGTATCTGCAGCAGAAAGCACGGTTCTGAGTATGTACTTCTCGTCACATGAGCTCGTACTACAGGACTGTCAGATGTGGATAGTTGAACACAGCGTGTTGCATAGGCTAACAGCAGCTGATAACATTTTTCCAGCGCATTAGTAGATTTCCATTTGTGAAAATGATTGCATGATATTTTCTGTGATGACTGAGGACAGGGCTCATACAGCTCTATAGTGCAGGTGATAGGTAAACAGTGGTAACATCACGCTTGACTAACGATGGCCTGCAGAAGTAAATAACACCTGATTATGTATTGCATAAGATTTTCTCTTCCATCCACCCCCTGTTGCTTTTTATTTATCTCTTGGTATAAGACAGTGGAGCTTGCAGATGTCGGATGTAAGAGCATCAAGATAAATTCATCTTGTCAGAAGAGGCAAACTTTAGTATTGTCCTTAATCTCGAGGAACATAGTGTTGCAAAGTTATTGGCTCATACTTTGCCAAATAAACCTGTTTGTTATGAATGATTTTTTTGTGTGTGTGCGCAATGGCATTAAAAGAGAATGACATTCTCATATGCTCTTCACTTTGTATTGCAAGTGATGAGCTAATATGTAAAAAAAAAAAAAAGCCAAAAAAACCCCAACCCTCCCCAAAACCACAAAAAAACCTTGTGGAGAAGTTGTAGAGCTTGATAGTTTCAAGCGTAGAATTTGATATGTCTTCCAGACTAGAAACGCATGCATGAGTATTATTTTTGTATTCCATTTAAAAGTGATCATTTCACATCTGTAAACCTGTGACTATCAGCTCTGGTTTTAAAACCTTTAAAGCCTTATCTAGCGTATCCAACTAAAAGTCAGCATAAAACCACATTTTTTGCTTTCAGGATGATTTCAAAGCACACGTCAGCTTCAGCTGCCCCCCACCCCCTGCTAGTGTATTACATAGTCTCAGCTGAAAAAAAGAAAAATAGTGTTTTGTTGGACAGTTCTGCACTGGGAAAGTGAACCTAATTATGTGGAAATAATTTTTTACCTGCTTCCAAAAAAGTCTTACTAGAGATTTGAGGACAGAAAATGAAAAAAATCCTATTTAAAATAAACCCGTAAGTTCTTATGGGTGTGGAAATTCATTGTTTAACATCTTTCACGTAAAGGGGGAAGAGCCTCAAATGTGATGAAGGCATGCTACTGAAAAGAGGGATTTGATAATCCCTATCCATTGCTTGTGCTTACTTTATATGTCATCTATCTCTCATGTATCTGACACCAATCTGAGTTAATTCCACTTGCTGATCTGGCAGAAAACTTAACGTACCCACCCGAAACCCCAGTTTGTTTAGTAGTGGAATTATCTTATTGTGTGAGTAGGCTGGTGCCAGAGGTGGCATGGGAGGTAGAAGTGGTATTGCTCCTCTTGGCAGCCGTACGGAATTAAATTTGTTCAGCTGTATCATCTGCTTGCACCCTTTTGGGAACAGAAGCAAGATGTTTGTCAATTAGGCACTTTCTAAGTTAGGTTTTAATGTAAACTTATAAACTTTTTTGAGAATATGTTGTTTTTACAGTATATATTGTGATAAAAGKGAAATGTCTTGGCACGTGTGTCTTGCCATCTTCTGAGCGCGAATAGGGTGACAGTCTGTTCTGTCAACAGAAGTGGCTTATCCAGGAAAGAAAAGATGTTATCCAGAAGGAAAACCTGTAGCAGGCTGCCACCATTCGTTAGATTAAAATGTGTGAAACGTTAATTAGGAAACCAAATCGAGAATATTGTAAGGAGTGGGGAAGTATGAGGGGAACAGATCTCTTTGTATATATGTGCATATAGATTTAGTGAAATTTGGAAATTAACATTGTTTTTGTTTGGATGTGGAGTATGCTTTCTTCATTCTTAATATTAACCAGTTGAATGTTGTGGGTTTGTGTTGTTTCGTGGGTTTTACATGTTTACTTCTTTGATATTAGAATAGTGTCCTTCCTGAAGGCTGTTCTTGGGGATTTTGATTACAGAAGATAAACTTTATGAACAAATTCTGGTATCTCATAATTTTCTTTTTTCCTTTTTTGTAGGAACTCAAAAGCTTGAGAGTGTTGTGCTTAGTAAAATGAACTTTGAATCTTTTGTGAGAGATCTGCTTCTGGTTCGTCATTACAGAGTTGAAGTTTACAAGAACAAAGCAGGGAGCAAATCTATCAAAGAAAATGACTGGTATTTAGCATACAAGGTATGATTTTCAATCTTTCTATATAATTGTGAGATGAAAGAAAAACAAACCACTCTTTCCTGAGCCCCTCAGCTTGGAGTTTTGGGATATTCAGGGACTGATGGTGGTGGTATGATGGTAAATCGTGCGGTCTGTTATATATCCCTGTATTTTCTACTGCTCTAAGGCTGGAAGAGCTTGTTCTGTAGCTTTGCCATAGGTTGGGAAATGAAAGAAACTTGAAGTAGTTCACTTTGTGTAGATGATATGTAAAATTTTAATGGCTAAAAAAATAGAACACCTGTATGTTTTATGTTAATGGACTGTTCAGTACTTAGTTTTATCAGTTGTCCTTTTTAAAGGAAAAAATGTCTGTGTGTGTATACACACTCTTTAAAAGTATATTTCTTTTCTAAATAGGGTTCTCCAGGAAATCTTGCCCAGTTTGAGGAAGTTCTCTTTGCCAACAATGATATGTCAACGGCCATTGGGGTTGTGGGGGTTAAGCTGTCTACTACTGATGGACAAAGAGTAGTAGGAGTGGGATATGTCGACACTACACTGAGAAAATTGAGCGTCTGTGAGTTTCCAGATAATGATCAGTTCTCAAACCTTGAAGCTCTACTGGTTCAACTAGGACCGAAGGAGTGTGTGCTACCAGGAGGAGAGACTGCAGGAGAGATGGGAAAACTACGACAAGTAAGGGAACCATTGTGGCTTACAGTTAGACAAAACTTCATCTAAAAAGCTGTATTCTAGCTTATTAGCTAGGCTCCATGATTTATGGAAAAATGAAGGAGCAATATGTTAACTCAAAGTTTTGATTTACGCATCCAAAATGTATTGTCTGTTGACTCATTTGCATTTTAATCAGCAAAAGTTGTTCTGAGGGTAAAATCTTGTCTGTCATTCTTCTCTCTGCAACCTAGCAGTAAATAAATATCTCTTCAGGGTTTGCTTCTGTGTGATGAACATCTGTCCCCTGAATATTGAAAGTAATTGATAACTGTGTGTGTTTATGGACAACAGGTCATTCAGAGGGGAGGAATCCTGATTACAGACAGGAAGAAGGCGGATTTCACAACAAAAGATATTGTTCAGGACCTCAATCGCTTGTTAAAATCAAAAAAAGAAGAACAAATGAATAGCGCAGCATTGCCAGAGATGGAAAAGCAGGTGAGCACAGAGCAATGTTTAACGTGCTCCTGTTTTTTAGAAGCAGAGTGGTGTGTCCCCCTGTTGTGAGCTGGTCTCCTCTACCCTCACTGGTCCTGTTTCATGCTGGATTTCCATACTTCTGGGAAAGTATATTGTACAACCCATGGTATATTAAGCTACATTCTTGCTGAAGTGTTTAGCAGTTCTGCTCAGCTTGAGTCTGTGTYAGAGTTGGATTCCAGAGGTCCTGGAAAGAAGTGAGAAAACCCTCCACTTATCTCTTTGAAGTAGTAGAMTCTGGTAAGCAAATAGACTGTGCACAAGAGGTGCTTCCTATTCATAATCTATTGAGCCTAAGGACTGAAATACAATACTTTGATTATTTTGCATGACAGGAAAATTGCTATTTGAAAACAAAGTAATGTTTATGATGATATTTTTGTGTTTTATATCATCTTATGGCTCAAGCATATGATTTAGTGCCTGCATGTGAACTGAACATGTTTGTTCTCAGCTGCAACAAGAGGTAATTTGYTTGAGACAAACATGTTTTAAAATGCCCTTCACTGCTGATGCTCACTGCAGGTGTAAGGTACAGAGTTTTTCTCCCTTAATGTGTGATTTCATAACAGGGTAAAATTGTTTGAAGTGTGTTGCAGCTGAACAAGTCAGTCATGCTGCTGCCTCTTTTGTGCTGGCATTTGTGTTTGTAACACCATGCAGCGAGTCAGATCAGATCCTTGCTCTGGCTGAAAACTAACCCTGAAACCATGTCCTGAGATGATCCATGATATCTCATTTATCTGCAATAACTTGTTTGTGTTCCTGAGCCAGAAGCATCCTGATAAGAGCTTTGGAAAGCTGGCAAGCCGTGCACTTCACATTTGTTTATCAGATTATGCAAATGTCTAGTTCGTTGTTCTTGTACCTACCTAGAAAGACGCTGCAGTGCCATAGAATATCCCTATGAAAATGAAGTCTTGTCAAACGGGATGAGTCTCTCATAGCCCTGCTGGAATTGACATGGCTCAGAGTATTCCCCAGTTGTAATTTTCTAGGTGCATTTATCAAATACTCCCCAATTCAGGAGTGTTTCTAACTAGAATGTGGTGTGCTTTTGTTTTGTTTTGTTTTTAAACTTCAGGTTGCTGTTTCGTCTTTGTCGGCCATTATCAAGTTTCTAGAGTTGCTGTCAGATGAGTCTAATTTTGGACAATTTGAACTGACTACTTTTGATCTTAGTCAATATATGGTTCTAGATAATGCAGCTGTTCAAGCCCTCAACCTTTTTCAGGTAAGAAATGCACACTTGAATTGGTAAGTGTTTTGCAGTATATTTATTTAGCTGCTTGATAAGTAGCCTGACTGCCCAATTGCAACTCCCCAGATCCTGATTCATGGCAACTTCTACATTTTAGCTTTGTTTTCAGCTACTCCTGTACAGTGTGTGTTTTAAGCACTGTTAGCCACTGTTACCACCTTTTTCTGGTGTGTGTGTGTTTGGTTTTTTTTGTTAGCTTACTTTTAATGTAGAAGAGAAGATCATCAAGGAGGTAGGAAACAGCCACAAACAAGGGTCTGTGTAGAATGCAGATATGGAAAGAGCCGTAGAAGTACCTCATGGTTGTAGCTGCTGAGGAATCTGGCTAAGCAGTGGGCGGAATGCTTTGTCTTTCCTTGGTTTTAGTCAGAGAAGTTCACATCTCTAGTGGCAGGAGCAGACTTGGGGTGTGGGAGGGGAGGAGAGTTCTGTAGTTTTGTGGTATGATGGGGAACTCCAAAGCACAGTTGCTTTGTACAGGGGTGCTGTTTTGGGGAAAGAGAACGGAAGCCTGAATTAGATAGTATTAGGGGAACAGGAGCACTGCTGGTGGTGGTGGAAAGKGAGGGCTGGCTGCAGCAGGCAGGGCAATGAACAGGACAGTACTTAAGAACATTCTGAAGGCACTGTGGCATGCTAACTGGCCAGTGTCAATTTTATTTTTTACACACACTTTCTACAAATCCAAGCAGTTTACCAGTCTCTTCCAAACATCCCACCATGTCTGTTTTTCTGCCTTTTTTATAGTTGTAGGAAAATGTTGACTCAAAGTGGTGTGTTGTATCAGCTTTTCTCTTTTGTTTTCATGCTAGTAAAYCCTGCTTAGTGATCTTTGCTTGGAGCTAATCTGCTTGAGTTCCAGATTTATAGGAAGAAATCATAAATATGGTTCCCTGTTTACCTTAGAGGGATTTCTGGAGGAAAAAAGAGCATATATTCAGCATCTGAGCTGGTTTATCCTGGAGGGAGATGTTCTGATTTTTTTTTTTCTCTATTTCCTGATTCTGTGCCACTGTCTAGGGAATGAAGCAAGAATTATATCTCTTCTCAAGCTTTATGGAGGTGTTCTAGGAAGTTCAACGCTGTCTTAGCTACATCCCTTTATCAGTTCTTGTAGGTGTTACGCATTTTGTGATACGAAATACACTTCCATGTCTGTCTTTAGGGGCCGTTGTGAGCTTTGGAACAAGGGGTTTGCCATGTGGCAGGAAGCTGCGTTGTTGCCTGCGTGGCAGGCTGTCTGTGGGGAGGTTTTTGGGGAGACACTAAAGCAAAGGCAAAATATTTTGTAATTTGAGTTGCTCTGTGAGGTATGTAGTTAAACTTCTTACGGTGCAGCAGATGCAGTTGATTATATGAAACTGTAGCCTTCCMACTTGGATGTGCTGAAGTAGGTTATTTGTATATAATATATGTACTCTGTGACACTTTCTTGGATTCAGAAGTTTTTCATATGTAATACTGTCCAGAACACTGAAAATAGGCACATCTGCTTTAGGTAATAGATTCTCCAGGGGTTAAATGTTATACCTTCTCACTGGATTCATTTTCTGTTGTGGTGATGCTAGTTCTTCATCCCAGTTGTGTACAGGCATCCAGACCTGCTCCTGGTTGAATGCTTGCCTGCTGTTTTAATTGCAGGTGTTCTTGGGTAGAGAGGCTTGAGATTTTCCTTTCGAAGAGTTGAAACAAGCCTGTTTACTGTTTTTCAATGTTAAACAAAATTTTTGCTTTCGAGCTGTTTGTGCAAAAACCAAACAAAACCCCAAGAAAAATGCCCAAAAGGCTGTCTTGAGTCCAGTTAATATTAAACCTAAATTATAGATGATAAACTGTAATCTGAACAGAGTAAGTTTAGAGATGTTTATAGTACTCCAAAGATGATGTGGGGAAGCTTGAGAGAATTTGGATAACTGTTTTGTTTCCCATTGCCTCATTCTGTTGTGTCCCCGTGCCGCCCTGCCTCCCTGGCACCCCCCCAAACATCTCCAGCCGAAACCCTTGAACCCAAGTCCTGTTTCTTGCTCCTTTTTTTTGATGGAGAGGACCCCTGTTTTTTGACCTTACAAAGGGCAAACTAGCAAATATCTAGGTGTATTTCCACTTTTCCTATTCAAAGGGCAACTGCCCAGTGACTAGGTAAGTTTCTAACTTTCCTGTTCAGTCAGGATTAGTTTCAAAATAGACAAACCCATTCCTTGCTTGCCAYGTTCCAGGGACCAGAGTGTAAGTGCCATGCTGTTTCATTTGCCTTTTTTGTTGGGTGCCAAGTTGAATGCAGGAGAAACACTGATCTATTCCTAGGTAGCAAAGTTGAGTGACATTCAGTGGGTGTCAATAAACCTCACTAACTTTTTTTTTTTCCCCTTCTTTTCCAGAGTTCTGTGGAAAATGCTAATACTGCACAGTCTCTAGCTGGTTTATTAAATAAATGCAGAACGCCTCAAGGACAAAGACTAGTTAATCAGTGGATCAAACAACCACTTATGGACAAGAACAGAATTGAAGAAAGGTAACAGTATTATGTGTTTGATAGACTTAGGTAAATTAGTAACTATTTTACAGAAGGCTCTTTCTTTTTCAGCRCAAAATACTACAACTAAGAAACAATGGTGGTTGGAGTTTTTTGTGTGCCATCCTGTAACACACTGTAGTTAAACAGAGCAGAAAATATTTTTCCCTGAGATGCAAATTGACAGGTTACTGTTAGATTAAATAATTTTTACAATTATGACATTTTAAAGAGGAGGTTTGATATGTTTAGATGGTCAAATGATTCATGCTAGMGGGTAAGGCAGTGTAGCAGCCACTTCCTAACTGTTATTCATACTGCAAATGCTCAGGCTGTATAATAATATTTTTATGTCACTTCCAGTTTTCCAGTTAAAAAAAAAAAGTCAACAAAACACCCAAGTAATTAAACAGTAGTGACCTCTTCCTATTTCCAGAAAAAAAACTACCTTTGGTTGCAGTGGGTCACTCTTAACATATCTTGCATAGATATTGYGGCCCAAATATGAGTGGTCTTCCTTGCTCTTTCATACCTCTGCCCGTCAACGTGCATCTGCCCTACCAGTAGATAGCAGTATCAGTCGATACGAAGCCTTTGAGAATCTCTCAAATCTCTGCTGAGAATGTACAGATAATTCTTAATCCTTCAGAAAGGAAAACTGCAAAGGCCATATTCCTACTGTGTGTGTTTCTTTTSATTATGTTCACCATGCAAACAAAAGTTACACTTTTTTAAACTCATGCTAAATATAGCTATATTCTTATAATCTAAAACCAAACTTCATGCAACTCAAGTGATCAGCAGGTTAATGCATTGCAAAATGTATGTTAATGTGTCTTGACAAAGCAGAAGAGGCCAGAAAACTGAGTTTAACTTTGATAGCTTCTCTAAAGCTCATATTTCAGATAAGGCATGAGAGGTATGTCTGTATATGCTGTTGGGCTTCAGTAYAGATCACTACTACCAAAAAGAAATTTTGTCTTGGGCATGCTGATATTTAAAGAAGTTATGCAAAGAGTAGTTTTCACTCTGGATTTTTGGAGACTGAGTTAGTTATTCTGCCTTTCTTCAACAAATTTTTCTACTTTTTCTAATAATTTGCAGAATGGTGCCTAGTAACTTGATCAGAGCCCACTTAAAAATATTATTAATGTGACACTGAAATAYTTGTCCCCAGGTTTATTGAATGCTGTATCTTACTTTTGCGTGTGTTACAAGAGCTTTCATCATTAGTTCTTGATACATACCCAGGATCTTCTACTTCTGTCAGTTTTGGATCCTAAGATCTGAGCCTACTTTAATTTTATGGTTACGTTAGTTTTAAGATCTTGAAAGTTATTATTCCCATTTGTAGTTTTCTTATGTCAAAGTAAACATTGGAAATTTTAGCTGTCCTGCAAGTTTGGAAGAGAGAYGGTGTTTTCTTTATAAAACTGGGGTTAAATTGTAGGCAGAAAATGTAGCTTGACCTGTTTTGTAGRGTTAACGATCATCTCTGCATTTTGTGTTGCGATTCTGTGTGGCTATGTTGACTGCATTTAGGAAAAGCTATATTTAAAGGGGGAGGAGAGTAATTAAATGGAGTTAAGCTCTTAGTGAAGCTTGTAAAGGTTGGTGTATCCAAGTGTTACGAGGTTGAAAGAGGTCCATTKATAACCTCCTATATCTTGCCCAGCCACAGATTCACCGGGGCTGCAGTTTTTTAGAAGTATTTTTTTTTAATCTGTACTTAGGGACACTGAAATATTATAGTCATACTTCTTAAGTTTATTTTGCAGCATAGCTAAGCCTGTCTGAATGCATCTTGCTTTCAAGTACTACTTTGATGAATTTAATTCTTTGGCATAAAAGCAGTGTATTTTACTCGTAAGCTGTTGGTGTGCCATCCTCCCAATCTTAATGCTTTTCAGAGTGTGTAGGACTGTTCTTTTTTTAATCCGAAGGAAMAAGCATAATAAGAGAAGCTGTTAGTGGGACTGATGAGGTGTATTGACAGATTCAAATAYCTTTTGAAAGATATGCAGTCGCCAAGTTACTTTCTATATGTTTTACAGTATATTGTGGCTGTTTTAAGAATTACAAACTGTAATTTAGAACATATAGGTAGTTTGAGAAGGAAATACCTGGACTGCTGTTYCTTTACATTTCCTTTGTAGTCAAGGGGAGTTACTGATTATTTCTTAGCTTGAAGTGTGCCATGTTTCAAGCACCCCATTTAACACTAACCGGTGCAAAACTCTTAGCAAAGCAGGCTGCACTACCCAAGTTGGACTGATGTTAGATGACAACATTTTGAAGTAAGCCTGGTGTTTTGCTTATACAGGAGGTATAGGTATTTTGACGTAACTTTTATTCCAGTAGTGTAGAATTGGATGTCTGACTGTTTATTTAAAAAAACTTTGAAAGTTAGACTGTTGTAACCCTCTGCTAAGACCTGTAGGTGGTGCAAGTCATCTTTTGGAGCTAAATGGATCAACTTTCAGTAGTTTGTAACCTGCAATGTGTTGTTAACATTTATGGATAAATAAAACACAATTGTTACATCACTAGTCCATATTAACAATTGATACAGTAACAACACAAATTAATCTACATAGTGCACGTGCTTCAGATAAAACATTGGTTTATCTACTGGAACAGTGCCTAATGAGAGCTAAGAAAACAGGGRTTCCTGATACTTGCCTGTCTTGAAAGACTTGGGGTTCTGCCCATGTCTGGCTGGTTTTCCATGATTAAAAAAATAATTATCAGTCATAATTATATAAGATACAGCCCTACTTCTCCCATGTGGTGTGTTCAGAAGGCAGGTACATGAGGTTCTTGCTCCTTGCCTTATAGTCAGCATATTTCTGAAATTAAAATGTAGTTGCAGAGACAGGAAGTGCAAATACATATTAATTGCGTAACACAATTGACTGTAATACAGCAAGTAACTTCAGTATGTAATGTTYGTTTTTCAGATACTGGGAATTCTGAGAAATGTGGCAGAACGTAAAATAATGCTTGTTCTGTTATGCCCCGAGAAGGGAACTCGTGTTGGATATATTTCATTTCTTTCTATGTTGTGTGTGGGGGTGGAAGTCTATCTGACATTTGTGCACAGAACAAATATAAGATTCCAGCTGACGTTTTTAGTCCTCTGTGCATACTCTGACCAAACCTCTKATACGTCTCCGTCCTGTAGTACAAAAGGTGCAGGAGCCTCAGTTCCAGAGGAGTTACAGGCTCTACCCTAACATCACTTGTTCTGATTCAAGCCTGTTTCGAGCTTTTCTCTTGTGTTCCTAAATACTATGCTGCATTGGGGGCCAAACTAGAAACCAGTCCTCTCTCTAGCAAAGTCAGGAAGTAATAGATTTAGGAAGCTTGAGGTGAATTAATGGCTAGCAGGGTAAAATTTCCAAGTTTGTAGAACATTCTCATGAATCAGTCTTGAATGACAATTAAAGTAGCAGCTTGTTTAAAAATGGAAAGAAAAGCAACTTGTTGCTAGCTAGTGTAGGCAGGCTTGAATGCCTTTACAGGGCTTTATTTAGTAATAATTTAACCTAAGATATGCTTTCTCTAGCAGGTAGATGGAGGGACAGAGTGGGGTAATGCATATGGGGTAGCTCAGAAGCCGTGTGTCTGGGGGCTCATCTCAGGTGCACACAAATACACAGCATGGATGAGAAACGGCCAGGTGAAATGAGAAGTCTGTGTGCGTTGCAGGCCTGTGATCTCCCTCAGATCGCAGAAATGTGATCGAGCAACTGGAGTGCTGTAGCGCGCTCTGCACGAAGGCTGGGCAGGGAAGATGGCGGGGTTGTGTTTCTGCAGCGGTACGGCCTGAATGCACAGAGCTCTGCTGCAGAGGGGGCAGCCTGTCAAGAGCGTATGGGTCAGGATTACGGGACAGCGGGGTCAGGCATTACAGTGAACATCTGCAGCACACCGGCCCCATCAAGATGAAGAACTGGACAAAGCCGCCTTGAGACAACAGGAAGAAACATCATCATAGGCCCTGGCTCTCTTGGAGGGCTTGAGCCACCCCGGCACCTGCTGGAGTGAAGCACGATACTTGCACCTCTGCATGTGCTGGCAGACAAGTCAGCAGTGTGCCCTTGCAGCAGCCGAGGAGACCACGCACTGGGCTCCACTCGTAAGAGCAGGTTGAGGAACGTGATCTGTGAGGCTGCATCTAGAGTGCTGTATCCAGTGTGGGCCTTTGCGGTACAGGTACATGGACAAACAGGAGCCAGTCCAGCAGAAGGCCATTGAGCAGGATCGTGGGCTGCTGCACATCGTGCCTGAGGAGACGCTGAGGGAGCTGGGTTTGTAGCCTGGAGAAGAAAAGACCAAGGGGCAGACCTGACTGCTGATTTCAGCTGCCTAGTGGGTGGGAGTCATAGAGAAGGTGAAGCTAGGTGCTTCTTGCAGGGGCACAGCAAAAGCGTGAGACAAAACAGACACCAACTTCACAAAAGGACCCTCCAGCTGGATATAAAGAAAAAAATCTTCACCATGAGGATGGTCAGACTCTGGAATGTGTGCTCAGAGAGATRGAGGGATCTCTCTTCTTGTTCAGTGTTCAACTGAAATTAGCCTTGTTTTGAGCAAAGCCTGGAACTAGAGGCCTTTGGTTCCCTTCCCACGTGAATTGTTCTGCAATAGGTTTTCACTACTTTTGTGTTCTTTTCTAACCTGCAGCTGTCCATGCAAAGCATTGCAGATAGGCTTTGTTGCTTCTGTCGTGCTTAGCAGCTCTGGAAAGACCTTCGGTACTTTCTGAGCACAGTTCAGTACTTGTCTACAGCAACAGACTGATTTCAGGCAGTTAAATTAGTAGGTGGTGGCCTGCGTCCTCAGGGAGGGGAGAATGTGACCAGCTTGGAGGTTTGTCTAAATGGCTTAATTAAAATGCATTTTAAATGCTGGGAGTGCCCCTAATGCCTGTAAAGAAGCTTCTGAAATACAGGTTGAATCTGAGCTAGTTGGAAGAYAGAAATGTGATTTGTTATTGCCATGCAGATCATGATGCAATAAATGTTTCGCATGAAAGAAGTTGTCATTCTAGTGACATGAAAATGGAGTTGGCTTTACCAGTAAGCCTCTAGAAAATGTTAGAAAAATGTCACCTTTGTCATTCCGAAAGTTATCATCTCTAAGTCCCCTAGACAGATGTTTGGAGCTTGAAGCTCTCAACACTACTTCTTTAACCCTCTCCCCTCCCTTCACCTATGTTTACTATTTTCAAAACTACTAGATAACCTGTATTTTCATTTGCTTGTAAAACTGAGGTTGGCAGTGAGTGCTGTCTAGAAACGTTAAACAAGTCGTCTAGTCAAGCACATGTCAGACAGGCCATGTATTTAGGAAGAAATTTCCATCAAAATCCCAGATGCTTGAAACCTATTAAAAAGCTTAGTTTCTTGTCTTGCAGAGGACTTATTTTTAGTTTTCTTGTTTCAGGGGAGGGAACGGGTTTGTAAATAGGAGCTGAAGACTCCTTTCATGACACCTTCAGGTGTGGGAAAGATAGTGTTGCTGTTTAAGCTGGAGAAGTGTCTAAAAGCTGTTTGTGTTCTGCATGTTATCCAAATCATTTGTCTTCTCGGTCAAGGATCAGCAATCAGCGTTGCAGATCTGTAAATTATAGGTGGCATTCAGTGCAGCACTGGAGCAGGTAGTCATAGTACCTCCTAGTTGATASTTCAGCTCGCCCACTTCATCCTGACAAGTCCTTACTTGGTGCAAAATAAATAGAAGGATTAAGCTTTCAGTTTCTTTTGCATCTGAATTTTGAGGCTCAAGGGAAATGAAAATTAAACTAAAATTTGGTTGAAAGGTCAAATTGGTTATCAGATTTTTAAGAAATAAACAAATTGCTATTTATTTAGGGAGATGTGAATGTGTAGCTGCCGTACTGTTCTTTTGCTCTCAGCCTGCCAAAAGGAGGTGGATGGTAATTACTGCAGTAGTTAAATTTTACTTAGAATCTGTGTTTAATTATTCAGGATTTTTTTTAAAATCACAGCCATAAGTTAATGAAGTTTCCAGTTAAAGAGTGTGACCATATGAAAACTTTTACTATGTATGTGTGCAAGGCGCTCTGATTTGTCACAGTATCCTTGGTGGTCACTAATTTGAACACTGTATACAGGAATATGRTATATTCTTCATGAAAGAACAGTGAACATATTAATGTTTCTGCTCTGTTTAATTTATATCCCCAAACATTAGAAAGGTGGCATGTTAGGAAACTGCAACGGAAGCTCTTGGCAAGATAATTTTGTCTTGACTTGTAATTTAATTTCATTTATCATGTATAAAGGTTGTAAAAGTCTTTAATGTTTTGTTTACATACAGTTTTGAGTTTCTGCTCTGTACAGAATGAATGCAAATGAAGAAATATTTGTTTTTTACGACAAAGAAATAGAACTTGTTCAGTATGCTCTTAGTCTGCACTAGTTTAAGGAAATGCACAGRTTAGCAATTTAAGAGTATTAGTGTTGATGGAGTGTAATAAACTCAACCTCTTAATTTTAATAATGTATGGAAACTTGCAAGGAATAAAACACTTACAAAAATAATAATGGAAATACCTTTCCTCAGCTGTCTCTAGCCTTTGAAGACCATGCAGTAATATTATTTTATCACTGGATCCCAAAATGCTGTATTTAATTAAAAAGGAAGACTGGCGCAAAACCTCCGCAGTGTAAGGCATTATGCTGAGAAGCAGCCTTAGCTGCTTTCCATCTTCGGTTTCTCTGCAAGGTTTTGGGTGGGGCAGTTTCACTATACGGAGTTTAGGAACTTGCCCATGACTGTACAGTACTTGATGAGTTCTTGCTCTGCTGTCTCCRTTGTTCTTTGTTATCATGTAAGAAATGGAGGTTTATTAGCAATAAAAGATGGGCATTTGTTTTCTGGAAGCCTAAATRCTATGTTGATGGAATGGCAGTGCTAAAAAAAAAAAAAAGTATTGTGAAACTGGTTGTTCTTGTCTTTATTTAAATTAGAATATTTTTGCCTTCATGTCCTTGACACTTGCTCACACTAGCTGTTCTGTATGTAGGATTTCCTTGGTCTTCGGTGGTCAGAATTCAGTGTGAAAGTTTTTTGTTTGTTATTGACTCTTACGTATCGCGCAGCAACCTGTGACACTGAGTTGTTTCATAGACGGCTGACACTATCTGTAACTATTTAAATTAAAAGGTGTAGTCATGCTTCCCTGACCGTGGATTGTCACCAGYTCCCTTGTTATTGGCACTGGCACTAGTGTTCACGTAGCTGCTTGGTTCATCTTTTGATGGGGCATTTAGCATGCTAAAATAATCAAGGGTGTAATGTCTTATAGCATCTAATCCAGTAAAACTAGGCAGTTGCCAAAMGGGGCAATCCCAGTTCCCCTTTCTGGCCTTCAGCTCCTGCTGCTCCCTTTTTTTGGTCTCATAGCTACAGAATAATTTGGTGTGGCTTGTTCACCTGATGAAAACTAATCCATGAAAAAGTGAGGAAAGTTGCCATCTAAAATTAATCCTTTTGCTCCTCTGCAGCTGGTCCATGACCTACTATCATCATAAACATGAGATGATTAACATCATCTTAAATGCAGATGAAGCAATACCAAAAGCCTGTTCTTCATGTTTAATGATCTGACTTGTAGGTGTTTGCTTTCGCTTGGTATCTTGACTTTTTTTGAGCTTACACTAATTAACTTATATTGTGAGTTGGGTTACCARACTTGCTACAGGAGGATAAACTGGGTATCTGCCTATCCTCGAATTGGAAAGGTGTCTGAATCTGTGGAACGAAGCTGTTGACTGACATTGCTCAATAAACCTGCTGCCTTTCTGACAAATTCACTATGAAGATGCTACTTGAATATTTTTTAGCTCCTACAGAAGACAGACTATGGAAATATTATGAAAAATAATGTATGCATGGAAATAAATTAATAAATAAGTCTCTTGTAACATTGGGAAGACAGAAAACATGTCTCTGCCAAAGCGTTTAGGAGAATCTTGTGTTATGAAATGTCCTCTTACCACTTTTGTTGAGGGTAAGAGACTCTTTAGACCTGGAAGATTGTGCCRGGTTTTTGAGGTGGGAGAGGATTTGCTGTGTAAAACATCTTATATTCAAAATTCAACTTTGCTGATGGATCTTCTGTGTGTTTTTTCTTCAATAAGCATGCATGTTTARAAGTTGGGAACAGTGTTTATCATTCTGTGAAGTAGCAGGTTACTATAAGGTGAGAATTTTCCCTTTTTATCCCAGCTCCTCTTCTGTGGAGCTGTTCAATTCTTTAAGGGTAATAATATTGTTATTTCTTAACTGAGGATGAGGAGGAGTGGTGAATCAAATTTAAATAGTGCTGTTACATATAACTAGTCTGAATGGCTGTTCTCAGTAATAATTAAAAAATAAACTTTTATTTGGGAAACCTAACTTTTGAGAAACATAAGCGAAGGTTTATTTTCCTTTTCTATAACTTGGATAGTTGACTGTTACTGTAAGTAATATACCAGGCTGTGGAATGGGAAATAAAAGACACATGGTTTTGGTTTTAACTGTGACTGGTGTGATTGTGTAGGTGTAGGTTGGAGGCACAGGTGTATGAAAGTTTCTTTAGACAGGAACAATACTTTTTGCTTTAAATKTTTTAATATTTTCAGGATCCAAGTCTCGCAGAGCAGGGCTGGTCTGCCATGGGAGCGTGGAGTAGTCCCAACCGCAAAGTGAACCATCGGTGGGAGCTAGCGAGAGGGAGATGCTGGTAGGCTTCTTTGGGTCCCTGCTGCAGGGCRTAGGTGGCCCTTCTGTCCTATCTGGAGGGAAACAGTGGGACCCTTGACAAGCTGTTGTCGTCGCCTGCCTGTAGAAATGCTGCTGAAGATCCTTCTCGTTATTGCTCTGAAACACAGCTTGCAGCCTGCGGCTCATGGCCATATGATGAGATAGGTGTGTGATAGTACCATCAGGAGCGCTGCCAGCCTTGCCTCATAAATGAAGAAAAAATGTTTCCTTTCTGCTTCTCTTACTTTTCATCATAGGGAGTTTGTGTGTATGCCTCAGAGCCCTGCAGTGCTCTTCTTTGCTTTGACATGCTTTCTGGCTAGAGGAGGCAAAGTGAGCTCTGCTTGCGTGCCGCTGCTTTATTTGCATATGCTTCAGAATGGTGCCAGGCACTCCTTTCCCTCGGGATCTAAAAATATTGCTGTTGCAGCAGGCTTCAGGAGCAAGATCTTAATTGCATCAAATGGTACCTTGCTGGCAAGGATAAGACCCAAAATTTTATTTTTCTGCTGAAGAATTGTTTTCTTCTTTACCTTGCTGAGTCTGCTGGGGTTGGAAAATGTTTAAACACTTGTGCAAAAATAGAGAATTATTGGTAACCTATTTCAGAATAAATAAGATTGCAATAAGTATCTTTGGGAAGAAAATATACTGGAGTTAAGGATGCTTTTTCTGAGAATCCTGTTTTGTGTTTTTTTATTTTTTTATTCTGAGCTCATTAGYTTGCAGCCTCACAGTCAATATGTAAAAGCTTCCAAAGCTTTGCTTGRTTGTTATAGAAAATAGTTACTTTGTGCCTGGTACCCCTGATGTAATCTCAGGGCTTTAATTTACTATCTCTAGGCTTCTTTGACATAATACTCAAATGGTATATGCAGGAATTCATGTAGGCTGGGAAAGAGTCTGTTGCTTTCCTGGTACATATTAATTTTATGTTATATAAATGTAACTGATGTAGAGGAGTGAACTCTGATTATTTGGAAGAATGAATGAATTTATTGAATTTAAAAGTTCATCTGTAAGTGGATCGTTCTGAGGTTGTAAATATCCGGTACTGTTTTCAGGGTAGGATGGTTTGGGGACTAATTAGGACAATTAGAAAAGGCAGGAGATTGATGTTTGGAACTGGCTTTCTCTTACGTTGCTTAATCTTTCAGGTTAAACAGCAGGGAGCCTGATGTGGAGCACTTTTGTCCGGCTGCTTGGGAGCACCCTTTGTGTAGCCAGTGCTCTGGAAGTGTGTGCAGTGTGATTTCTGTGGCTCCTCCAGGGTCTAAAGCTGCCCTTTAAACCTTGGACTCTGCATTACAAGGGACTGTTTCAATAGAGCTGCAAGAAATAGTCAGCATATTCATGATTGCTTCAAGTTATACATTTGAGATTAGAAGACAGTAGTAGTGAGTTCAATCCAAAGACCTACCCTGTAATAGTGGAATGAAGGCCAATTTCTAGTACTAAATACATCCTGAGGGCATCGGATACTTGCCTGGAAATCGCTTGATTGAGTTCTCTTCTGACTTGAGGGAAAAAGTATGGCAGGGTGGAGAAGAGCAGCAGGTAGCAATACTACCYCACACTTTTTGTGGTGGCAGTGCTGGTTTCCACCAGCTTAGAAGTGTTTGTGGGACCTTGGCTTGAGGGTGTAATTTCCTAGCCAGYTTAAGCCAACATCAAGATACAACTGGGCTTGTCCACAGCTGGCAGAGCCACCCCAGAGTGAGTTAATTCAGGGGAGCCTCACTGGTAGAAAGCTAACACAGCTACAGCAAATGAAGATGAGTGTTTAAGGAGAGCGCTGCRACTGGGAGCGTTACCTTCAGTGTCAACCTGGGGTGTCTGCAGGTGCCTTTACCAGACTACCATGCTACGTGGCTTGCCTGTGTAAAGAGCAGGACAGCTTTCAAGCTGTACCACGGAGCCAGGTCATGCTTGGTCTCTATGACCTCTTTGTTTCTACAGAGGAAGTTTTGAAACTCTGGGTCTAGAACTGGGAATCATTGCAAAATCTTTTAAGAAGCTGGGAAGGTCATCAGAGTGCAAGGATTGCTATAATTTTACTGGGATGATGGCGTTGTCTTTAAGAACGCAAACATTACAGGTAAATTGTAAGATGCATCACTGTGGGGCTGTGTGTTCCTGGTTTGCTATTTCTGTTAATCTACCCTATTATACAATATCTCTTCATTGCTAGAAGCCTGTAATTTCACATCCCGCACATAAAACAGTAATGTACTTTAAATTCTGAATTGAGGATGTATTTGGACACTGTTGCACTCCTTCACTGTCGTCTTGAAAGCTTTGCTATTTAGGCAAGCTGTATCTTTTAGTTTAGCTCTTTCTTTTTTTAGGTTGTAACAGTAGTTTTCGGGGGGAAGTTGTGAAGTCATTTGATATTACAGAAGCATTTATAGCATGTTCTTAACCGAGGAAACAAAACYGACTTTGTGCTAGCATGCATAGATGACAGGTCTGCACCATTTGGGCAAGGGCAAGTGGGAAACAAAAGAAGAATGTGAGCCGTTTAGTGTAGAGGGGAATACATGTGAAGGTGCAGGCTGCTTTTTTGGCAGACAGAGGAGGAAGAAGCCTTGCTTACCTGGGCGCAAGCCCTTTGCACAGGCCTGTTGGAGTTGGCTGGGTTGTCTGTTTCTGAACTACAGGCCCTTGTGCATGCATGCATATTTGGGAGAGCTGAAGGAGAACTTACTCAGATGAACAACTTGTGAAACGTAAGATTTTGGACCCTAACGATATTGTAGGTCCAAATTGTACCCATTTCATTAAAATAACGGAAAGATTTTGACCCCTTGCTTGGGATATTCTCTCTCATGCGTGTAAGATGTGCTAGAGAGATATGTATACAACTCATCCAGAAAGCAATGTTCAGAGTTGTTGATGAAACAAAAACCGGGATTCACATCTTGTGTCTTCAAAGTACTGGAAGAACTGGTGCTTATGGTGAGTCCCCTGCAAGGTGGCTCCTGCTGCTCGGGTGAATATTGCCACCAGCTGGAGGCTCGCGGCCAGAAACCAGAGCAACTGCTGTCTGTGCACAAGCCTCCAGAAGCCACTTGGTGTGAGCTGAGTGTGTAGGCTGGGTGGGGGGTTGAGAAGATCAGTGGTGTTAAGCTTGTGGTGTATGAGTAAAAGAAAATGGCTTTTAATGGTACTAGTCTCTCCAAAGCTGCTGGTTGCTTATTCCTCAGGTTTTGTGTTATTTTTATTTCAAATTGTTTACAAAGATTGCTCCAGTTTCATAAGAAAGTCTTTTGTGTATAACTAAGCACTTCAAAAGCATGTGTGGGTTGTCTAGATCTTTTGCATTGTTATTTCTTTGTGCTTGTCTGAGAAATTTTGAATGTTATTTTTATAAATGCGTGTAACAATTCTGTATTGGGCAAAATGACCTGGGATGCTGCTAAGATGTGTGCTGGAGTAAAGTAATTCTCAATATCAGGCTTTAGGTATCCGATGTGCCCATCTTAGGTGTCTGTCTTAATATTTCAAAGGCTGTAAAGTATACTGGGGTTCTTTGTCATGAAAAGAGCTTTGCAAATTTAAGGTGATATTTACTGCTTACCTGAGGCGGTAACAACTGGACTTTGGCTGATTTTTGTGAGAGAGATGTTTGTCTAGGGAACGATTGGGTCATGATGGAGGAGTTGATAAAGGGAGCTTAGAACAGTGCCTTGCTTATTTCTGGAAAACAGACATGCTGGTATTAATCAACTACAGCAACTTGCTCTAGTGTGGACTTCCTTCAGGGTGTTAAAATCCCAAGTGCTTTGTGTGGGAAAGAAAACCCAATTAGAACAGGTAAGATGGTGGCTTGGCTTTGCCCTGCCCTCCTATTGAAGAGGGAGTACCTAAGGCTGTAGTTTATTACATTATTCTGGTAATTTCTATAGGATTAGAGAAGAAAAATTTATCAGTTTTATATGTYTGGGTTAAGCATGTCCAGGGAGGGTTTACCTTGGCTACATTGGATTAAGAAGAGATCTGAGTTTGAAAGAAACCTGAGGGAAACCAAAATAATGGTACATGAAGTGTTTTCCACTTTCCTTTGTGTAGAGGAGATATGAAACTAAACTGGTATAACTGTGCATATTCTGAAACTTTTGTGGTGAGATAAAAGTCCTAGTGTATCTTAAAGCAGTCCTTAATATGCTGCTTTTGTAAGTGGTGTTTCTCTGATAAAATTCTCTATAATCAAGTTGAACAGTTGGACACAAAAGTTCATCTTATCCTGCAGTCATAGAAAACCTTTAGCAGGCAGAGAATACAAATGTATGCTCTTCGGAAGTCTCGGCTGTTGTATAGCCAGGGGAGTTACAACCTTTAAGATCTTCTTAAAAGTAAGTCAGCTTCTCCTGTAGACGAGCGCATTCTTAATTTGATTTCAGTGTTAACGCTTTTTTCCTTGTGTCATGTGGAATTTTGAGTTAGTACAGTTTTTTCCTCATGAAAATGTCTACCGGAATTTGGGATTTTAAGTTACTACTCTGTAGTAGTAATTAAGAATATATATATTACTCATTATTAAATATGTATATGTTACTGATTATATATGGATCCAAGTTTCATAATATGATAAAAAACCAGAGTCCTTTTTCTGAGCAGAGGTGCTTGGAGGAAGCGTTCTCTTTCCTGCATGCACGGAGAGGCACAGAGCTGCCCAGGGTTTTACAGGGTGTCAGTGGAGGAGAGATCAAAACCTGGGTGCTTTATAACTCAGCTTGTTATACAGCTCGCTGGTTTGTTAGGGTTTTTTTGTGCTGCCCGATCCTGCTCAGGCATTAAAAATATTCTTTTCGTTCTAATTCTAGTCTTTTATTTTAATCTGTTAGTTTAGTTATTTTTTCTGCAGACAGAATTCTTTTCATCCTTCTATGAAATCTGTATACAAATCAGGCTTGATTAATGTTTTCCCGTTAACTTAAACTTCTATATCTAGCTCTGTAAAAGCCTAGAAATATAATTAAACTCTCCTGACAACCTCTGTGTTGTGGCAGTATTGAGTGCAGTAACCTTAAAATCGTAATGAAAAATGCTGCATAAATGTAGGAAAGGAAGAAACAATCTTTTCTGATGTCAAATGAAATGTAAACCTCAGTGGAACGGAACCATTGTGATGAGACTTGGGAAAGTGTATGCTATTTATTAGATCGAAAACAGATTTTGTTGGTTTTTTTTTTTTTTTTGATGTGGAGTGTTAGTCTTTTGTCTGTTAGTTGTAGGTCTGAGAGACGCCTCTTATCAACAGTAAAACATGGGAAAGGATGAAACGCTTTCAGTTGGATCCCAGAATATCCAACTGAAACTTGGAGATAGGTGGGGTTTTTTTCCTCTTTTTCTCTCTCAAAGCACACTAAGCCTAATGTTACTTGTTATTGCACTTCAAAGCTGATAAATAGCCATGATTTTGAATCGCAGGGAAAAAAAGGGCTTTATAATTTCCAAGTTCAGCAAAAGTACTTGTGTTGCTTTTCAGTTATTAGTTGAAATAGTTTGCTGTGTTTGTGGTTTAATTTGCAAATTTAAATAACCGTCTTGAAACAAAGATTTCATTTATTTTCTAGTGTGGTTTCACTAGTTATAATTGTTTCTGTTATCTTGACTGTGCTGCCTTAGATCTGTAGTGGAAGGTTTTGCCTTATTTTTCTTTCCCTTTTGGCGGTGTGGCAGCAACAAGTTATCCAATGTTGTCAGCTGTCGTTCGATTACACTTTCTTGGATTTTTAATTTGTTTGTTTTTGTATTTTCTTTTTTTGTTTCCTCAGTTGAGCTTTATATTAAAACCAACCTGTCATTTGATTTCATTATTACTTGTGAGCTTTAGCCATGCCTTATAGTTGCATTATCTTAACGTAGCCCTTTCTATTCAGCCACCTTGTATGTATTCTTACCATACAGGAAATTGTTATGCAAAATGTGGCGTGAACACAAACCTGTCAGCCTTATATTCGTGGTTGGCAAATACGGGGGGGGGGGGGGGAGATAGAACAGTACTAGGAAGGTCATGAGATGTTAGTCTAATTAGCATGGTTTTGGCAGAGAAAAATTGTATCATGCTGATCTGAGAACTCCTTGAACTTGTCATTGTTGTGGACAAAGGAGGGGAAAAAAAAAGAATAAATTAGAGCTTTCAAAACGCCTTTGACAAGTTCTTATTGTTGAACAAGCTCAGGGAGTCGTGGGATGAAAGTGAAGGGTTTGTTTGTGTAAAAGGCAGAAGCAAAAAAAAAAAAAAAGGGTTTTAGTCTTGGCAAAGGTAAGCTCAAGAGTCTAGAAGCTGCACTTGAGATACTCTCTAATGATCAGGACAGCAGCTGGCTAGTAAGGTACTGACATTACTGACACAAGTAAGGACCAAGCTTCTAACGAAAACCAAAACAGCCCGACTGATTGGACAGAGCAAGGATGGTTTGGATTTTAATGAGAATAAGTATAAAGCAATGTGTATAGAAAGAAAGCATGTAATCTGCCTGTGTTTTACAGAGCTTTACATGGATTCAGAAAGGGTGCTGGGCATCTGGGTGTTGGATTGAAGGCAAGTCTCTGTGCGGTTGGGTTTTAAAGATAAGATACTATGGCATTATAGAAACTGTTGCTGCTGGTCGTTTCCAAGTGTGAAATTTAGGAAGTTTCAAGAAGTGATTCCGTGTGTATATGACTGCCAGGATTATTGATTGTGTAAGGACCTCTTGGCAGAGAAACTAAATCCTCTGGCCTGAAACATAAACTATCAGAGGGCAAGATGGGATCTAATATGGAGGACAAACTTGAATTTTGCACATTCTTGCATGTCTGAGATTGGTCATCAAAATCAGAGAAAATAGTTTTTATACTGGAAATTTTAATGTGGAAATCACGAAGTAGTCTGTAGCTTAAGCAGGTTGGATAAAACCACCAAACCCTGGTTTCCTACCCCAGGCAAGACTAGTATTTTTCTAGATTGACATTCACTTTTATAATTGGATAAACCCTCCAAATGTGTGTTGCTTTCTTCCTAGTACTTTCATTAAGTGAAGAAAGGGTGTTTTAAACTAGAACTTCATGCAGCTTTGCAAGTACGAAAATATGAAAGTATTCGTGACTACTGCCTCTTTATGGATTGATGTGTGGTGATGTTTTGATAATTGAGAAGTAACAAATAGGTTTACAAATAACTGCATATCACCTGGGAAGTGAGAGGACATAACATCAGAATAGTGCAACCTCTTGTGCATGTTTGCCATGACCAGAACTGCTAAAGACGAAGCAGGGTAACAGTAAGAACGTACGGGTATGCTTTATTGTAAGTTTTCAGTGAATCCTGTCTTGTTTTTGCCAAAGGAATTGTTTCCAGATTACAGAACTAAAAATGACCAAGTTACTTGGTTCCTATGAAGAGGAACAAGTTGGCAGATACTGCCCCTCGTTTCAGTAAGCTCTGACAGGACTGAAGATACTTTGAGGGGAAGATCTGCAGATGGGATTTATTCCTTCTGTAAATCCTCTTGGGAAAGTAGGCAGACATTTGGTTAGTAGGCTTATATTTAGGCTGTTAAGCAGTTGTATCAGGTGTCTTCGGTGGGTTGTTTTGTTTTTTGTTTGTTGTTTTTTTAATATTAAAAAAATCTGGTCTTTACAAAGTGTGTTTGGTCACCAGTTGCTTCTGAGAAAAGTTTGTGATGTGAGTCTTAAGTCAGGTCTGGTAGGTAAATTGTGGGGATTTTTAATAAAGATGGCAATGTATCTGCTGTGACACAATCATGTAATTCTTGTTATTCCTCCAAAGCATTTGATAGAAGCCTGGAAGCTAGAAATCGTGCTCAGAAACACCAACAAGGATCAGAATTGGAAATTATTTGGCTATTATGACATTACTTATACAAATCTTGTTCTGTGTTCTTGCAGTAGATATCTTAAGTATATTCCTGTCTACTTCTCACAAGCTCTCTATACATGCTGAAACTTTAATGTGTCTTTAAAGGGTTCCCCATGGTTCCTATCCTTTTTGGAAATAAAGCACCATTATGGGTTAGCAATGTCAATCTTTAAACTTATTTATTAAGGCAATAGTTGAATGGATAAGTGTAGAGGTAGGATTCTTCTCTTGTCTTTTTCATTGATTTCGTTTGGTATAATACAGAAGGTTCACTGGAGTGGTGTGGGTAGAACACTTTCTGCAACAGAATGGCATTCCTTTTGAATTTTTTATGTACAGAAATGTACTTCTACCTGTCTAGGGGTCTCTCTCTCTTGTGTTACCTTAGACAAAGCCTTTGTTTCTTGAGTGAGTGTCTTTACTAATTAACTGAGGCAGTGTACCATGTTAATCTGTGTGCTGTTTCAAGTGTCTAGCTCTCTCTGTAGAACACTGCATGGTGTAATGCAGAGATTACTGCTTTAAAAATGACAAAAAAAAATTGTCATTCCCAATGCAGTTTGCAAATGCAAATGTTCCTGTTATTGAAACTGATGCATTTTTCTGCCAGTAAGCAAAACAGTAGAAATAATGTGGTGAAAGCTGTCCTTTCTCTGCTAAATAGATAGCATGTTAATGTGGTTAACCAGAAATTAACACAGTGTATCATGTGTGGAGGTCTCTGAAGGGGGCAGAGTTCTTCCTTCGTATTCCTAAAGTGTGACCAAAGAACACTGAACACTGGCATTCCAAAATGAACAATATCTGACTTTCTTTGTTTAACTGCGAATGCAAAGTAATGCAAAATATGTAAAGATGACAATGTTAACTGGTGCAAAAAAGAAAGCAAGAAATGTATGAAAGTTCTCTTAGATTCTAGCGGGGGAAATATAATTTAATGCTCTGTCACTTCTCATTGAGATTTATGCTTGCTTTCAGCACTTAAAGAATATTTATTTCACTATTAAAAAAAAAAAAACCCAAACAAAACCCAAACCAAAATGTCAGGGAGCAGCAGCAAGGGCAGGCTGAAGGGAAGGCAAGCTGGGAGTCAATGGTGACGACAAGGCGGGTAGAGACAGTACCCACATTGATAAGGACTCAGTCCTCCAATAGCTGCATGAGGCAAACAGGGAATATCTGGTGACAGTAACCAGATTTGGCCAACAGCCTGGGTCTCCAGGTAAGTCTATAGTGATGATCTGAGGTGAAGCAAGGAAGTCAATGGGTTGTGGTCTGGATCAGTGGGGTGCATGGCCAGGCATAGACATAGGCGTGGCTGCAGCATAGCTCAGGTGAGAACAAAGGACAAGTGCCTTAGTTTGAATGCAGCTCTTGAGTGAAGGTGAGGAGGCCTCAGACAAGGCTTCCCACACCTCTTTATTACACAACTCTTCACAGTGGTCTTTACCGGTAAGATTTGCCTTTAGGAATCCCAAGGACCTGAAACCGGTGCCAAAGTCTGGAGCAAAGATGACGCAACCTCATTAGAGGAGGATCAGGTTAGCAAACATTTAAACAAATTGAACACATGCAAGTCCATGGGACCCAAGGAACCCACAAGTGCTGAGGTAGCTGGCCRAAGTCATTGTGGGACCAATCTTGATTGTCTCAGAAAGGTCATGATGGTTGGAGGAGGCTTCTGAAGATAGGAGTGACATTTGCTTTCTTCCAATCCTCAAGAAGGGCAAAAAGGACTATCCAGGGAATTACAGGTTGGCCAGCCTCATCTTCATCCTTGGGAAGGTGATTGAGCAAATGATCCTGTAAAGCATTTGCTAAACATACTAAGGGCAGAATGGTGATTGGAAGTAGTTGGCATGGATTTACGAAGGGAAAATCATGCCTGACCAACCTGATGGCCTTCTACAACAAATTGACTAGGTTGTTGGATAAGGGGAGAGCAGTGAATATTGTTTATCTTGACTCCAGCGGGCTTTTGTCACTGTCTCCCATTACATCTGATGAAGTACAGACTAGATAAGTAGACAGTGTGGTGGACTGAAAACTAGCTGAACTGCCAGCCTCAAAGGATTGTGATCAGGGGCATGAAGTCCAGCTGGAGGCCAGTCACTAGTGGTGTATCCCAGGGGTTGATACTGGGGCCATCCTTGGAGATACCCAAAATGTGACTGGACACAGCTGACTCTAGCTGACCCTACTTTGAGCAAAGGGGTTGGAGTAGTCAATGTCCAGAGGTGCCTTCCAGCCTCAAGGATTCTGATTCTGTGATCCAGGGTTGCACAGCTGCACAGTGTCGATGTTGGCCTTGATGACAGGCAGCTAAACTCTGCCAAGAGTGCATTTTTTCCTACTTAATATCTGTTCTTTCATAGACTGCTGGATGACTTTTTTTTATGGTGCAAGGAAAGGATTAATCTCAAAGTAGATTCTGAGCTTCAACATACCTGCAGGACAAATGTTAACATTTGCACTGGAAACATTTTCACTCCAATGCTGTTCATTAAATACCCCAACTGTTAAAAACTACAGAAGCATGACATAGGCTAAATATCCTTGCTTTCTCAGCTCATGCATTGTCCTAGTTTCATTTGTTTTTTTTATCAGGAAAGTTGGCCAATGGATACAGTCATAGAGAAAGGTTAGATAGAAACTGGCAGATAAATGTTTTCATTCTAATTAGTGACATAAAAGAATTATAGACCATGCCATGCTAATTCATTGTTATGAACTTCTTATTTAGGTTGAATTTGGTTGAAGCTTTTGTAGTGGATCCAGAACTACGTCAGTGCCTTCAAGAAGATCTCTTACGTCGCTTCCCAGATCTTAACCGGCTGGCAAAGAAATTTCAGAGGCAAGCAGCAAACTTACAGGACTGTTACCGAATGTATCAGGCTATTAATCAACTGCCTAATGTTGTACAAGCACTAGAAAAACATGAAGGTAATGTTACTCCTGTCTGTTTTCGATGTTTTGTAATACACTGATCATGCAAAGAAATAGTGTGTAGATTTCCAAAGATTACTTTGGAAAAAGAAGCTTAAAAGCTTAAAGACATTTGAATTTGGAATGAACTGAAATTCTGAAATGCCAATCAGATACTTAAAAATAAACATAGCCAAATCTTTACATGAAAAAGCATTCCAATTAGCGTGTAGCTGAAATATTTGAACTGTTGGGTGATGGTCTGGTAATCTTTGATGTCGACTTGTCTCTAAGAATTCTTGACCAATTGTATGTGTATTATCTTACAAACAAGATACCGTTCATACAATATTATTGGTCTCTTTTGAAGATACTTTGCACTCTGGGTTGTAATTAAACACAAAAAACCAGTTTAAGCATTATTGGTATAATTTGAATGGCTTTTTTCTTTTTTTAAAAAATCGTAATGCTCCTGTATTTGATAAGAGTAATGTGGCAGGGTTTCTTCTGATCTTTGTTAGTAGGAAGCTCAATGCTATGATAAACAAGTCTAGAAAATACAAAGGTTGCTATTTCTTTTCCTTTTCTATGTGTTACCAAGAAAATGCAGAATAAGATAGTGTTGGTATAACAGGGGCGTGATTCAATACAGCAGTAGCAGTCCTAGCCTGTCAGAAAATGCATTTTGGTAGAAGCCCATTAATTTGTTTGAAAATCTCTTTGCATAAAGCAAGCACCAAAGCCTTAAAGAGAAATAATTTTTGAAATGGTACAGTTAAAAAAATTCTTCCCTGTATTTGTGTAGACAGTAATATTACCCAGTGTCTTACACTTTTCTGTACTATAGTTTTATGGCTTCAAGTAATGAAACATCTTCTAAAATATTAATCTTAAATTAATTTTTGGTTGCTGGCTGTGTTATTTCCAAAAGCAGTTAAGATCTAAAACTGGGAAGGAACTTGCAGATACAACTTTTTTTTTTTTTAAAGAGCTGTGCCACGCTTTAGCTGCCTCAGTCATGTCCCTTTGGCTTTTCCAAACAGACTCTGCTTGTTTTGCCTTGGCATGGGGCTCTTGGATTTCCATCTTAAACTGAGGTATTAGTTCAAAATGTTAGCTTCCTGTCTTTACTTTTTTAATTCTGTTAGTTGTCGTTTGTTTCAACAGAGTTTCTCTGTCATAACATTGGGGTAGGAAAACAATTCCATTTTTAGAAGTTTTCAGGAGCAAGCTGTGTAAGGCAAACTGCTAAGCTCACCATATGGAAAAATTAATAGACTGCAAAAGGTTCTTGCTGTTTTACATGTGAATCAGTCGGCCTTAGTAGGGCATTCATCAGCAGTATATCTAAGATAATTTAAAATAGGTGAAATGTGTTATTTTTATTTTTCTTTGTACTTGTACACCCTTGTTTAAAGTACAAGAAAGAACCGATAATTTTGAATGTATGTGACTGACTGATTCAGACTGGATCTGATCATTTTCCTGTTTAAGACTGTACAGAATCTCTTGACTCATCAAGAGATGGAAAGTCAGAAAGATTTTTGACACTTCTGAGTATCTGCCAGTTTCAGAACTTTCCTTTCTTGTGAATGGCTATGGGGAGATAGAGCAACTACACCATGAAGTGGTCAGCAGTGATTGCCTTTCCCTCAAAGGAAAGGGAGATGCTTGTTTTTATGGATGAAGAAAGCTGAGGAGGGGGGTAATGAGTGAAGATTACTTTTTTATTTTTTAGACATAAGAAACCTGCGTAAGTTGGGAAAGGACTCTGAGTCATCAAACTGTTTTGCTATTGCTGGCAAAAGGGAGCAGTTGTTCATTACTCAAATTGCTGGGGCATAAAATCTAGGTACTTACAAGATGTCTGTTTTCAAGAAGCTTCTGAAGCATCTTCCTTCCCATCTCATACTGACAGTCTTTATTTTAAGCCTGTAAATATGCAGGATACAGGATATGCTGGGTTCCGGGTGTATTTTTACCATATTGTATACAGTGGCTTGAATACCCTCTTACTGCTTTTGGAAATACCTCTTATTGCATGTTCCAGTACTGTTCTTTCCATGACTGTTGCACTGGTGTGTTATAACCATGTTGTGATCGAACTTGAYGGTTTCCCATCCTTTGTCATTTTCAGCTGATTATTCCCCTACTCATCGTAGAAATTTGTTTATCTATCAATGCRTCATCCTACTCACTGTTAAATTTTACTTCATTTCTATTAGCCCAGTTTTCAAGGTCAGTTAGTTATGTTCCTGATTTATTYTGTTCCAATTTCATCTACTGATATCTTCCACATTGTATACATTAGTGAATTTTATAAGCRGCCTTCTTTTGTGCATTAATATTATTAATTCACACATCTTAAAGATAAATGCTTGTATGAGACCTGGAGGAACTATATTGCTGATGTCCTTCCAGCTCATTCATCTTTTGCAAGTTGGTGATGTCCTCTTTATCTGCCTTCTGATCATTGTATTAATCATGAATCTTGCGTCTTAGCATCCCATGTGACACCGTATTGAATGCTTTAGCAGAGCCCAGATTAGGTCTACAGATTTCCCTTTGTTTTAGGCAGTCAGTTATCTTAGACAGACGTGCTATACGGGTATGATCCGCCTCTAGTAAACCCGTACTATATTCTATCCCAATTTCTGGTTTGCTCTTTGTTCTTTCCTCACCATTTTTTTCTAAGACCTTTTGTACCATCAAAATGGCTTGTTCAMGTGTATCTAGTTGTCGAGATTTGTCTGTTTTTCCTTGATAGAATAGTGTCAGTTTTCATACTTCTGTTTGCTGCCAAACTAACTATATAAATGTTTCAAGTTTGAAGATTAGTGCTTGATTTTAATTTCTATACAATGTTTTAAACCATATTAATAGTAAAGTCTTTAATGCATGTGATAAACACTTATCTGTGCTTCAGTAAGTAAATTATGGTTTAAATTAAACACTGTACCTGGGAGCAGATAGGCTTTGTGATCAATATGCATATCTGCTTTTGATGGTACATACGTCTATTATTCTTTCTCTCAGTGGTTAGCTTACATGCTAATAATGTTGAGTAGGTGCAAAAGGGGTTTTTTTACCATGCATCTTTTATATGAGTTTATGAATGTAGACGCAAGACAGGTTGGAGTTTTAATTTAGAATTTTTCAATGGTTTTTCTTGCTCATATTCTCTTAATGCCAAGTGTTACGCTTTTAAGAAAAGCATGCACATACAACTCCTATAAATCCTCAGTATTCACTGACTCCACTATTTTACTTCAAGTGGTGGATACTGAATATGAAGTTAGATTGAACGTGTAAATCAGTTTTGCAATGTATCAGTTTGAACCATATCATAAATATCTGTAAATACTTTAGTATTTTATTTACTTAATAAATCAATATTTTCTAATTTTTGAATGTGACATCTTCCTATGGTGTCTGAAGATGTACTCTTCAAACTTAAATAATGAAGTGGTATCATGAAACTTTCCTACTTACTCCTTTCTAGAAAAGAAATTGTAATGCTACTTTTAAGTTCAAGTGCAATCATTTTTCATTAATTCAAGAATACTAAAGATCATTTCATTGTGTGTGCCATGCACTCTGTCAGCTGGTGCACTGGGAACTTCTAAGTCCACTCTGAAGAATGGATGAGAAACTTCTTTTCTGCTCTTCAGTATCTTCCTTTTTTACTGCCTCCGTTTATTTTCTAGATTGGTTTAGATGTGTCTTCTTACAGGAGGAGGAAAAAAAAGATGTGACAGAAAGCAGGCAAGATATTTGGAATAAAAAGCAAGTTGTACTTTATTTCAGATCTCTCTTAGTTTTGAAGATTTTTAGTCAGCAGAAGACTCCATTTTTACAAGTTCAGTAATCTCTCAACAACACATTTTTTTCCTCTATTAATAGATACTAACCAGTTAAGAGCTGTAACTTTAAAATCCTGGGGGAGTGGGGAAGCAAAAAGGCACAGAAGGAAAAGGAAACAAACCTTTTTCTTTCTACTTGAGTTACAGTGCTGAGAGAGAAGAGAGATTCCCTTGGGTAATCACATCCTCACTGTGTGACTTTTATAAATTTGTACAGAAGTTTTTCTTAGGAAGGATTAGGACTTTTTCCATAGTCTGGTAAGAAATCATGAGGCTCTGGATAGCCAGAGCTTAATTCTGTGTTTCTCAATGTGCAAAGCCTTGCCTGTAAACATCAGAGGCAAATATCGTAACTCTGTACAAAATCCAACAACTATAAGATCATAGTATTGGATTCTTTCTGAGGCATTTTGTGTAAATCATATAGTCAATAATGCTAATCTTTCTGTGATTAAATCATAACTTGAAGTGGCTGCAAAGAGGTAAACATTCATTTACTAACAGCATTTTCACAGCTGGCTGCTGGATAGGTGCTTATTCATAGGACTGAAGAAAACACTTCTTTCACAAAATTGGCAGTATCTGTGCATGCCAAGTTAACTGTGAACTGCATTTTGCATTTGGTGCTTACAGTGTTCTATACTTTGGAAAAGACTGATTTAATTTTGATAACTTCCTGTTTAGTGGAAAGATCTGGTTAGAGTAGATGGTCTTTTTTTAAGGAAAACAAAACCAAAAACCATACACCTCAATTTCTATTTATGTCCATATTGTAACATACCAAATATACCCAATTTTTGGTAATTTTGAATTAAGAAAAATTAAAAAAATCTGAGTGTGGATGATGAGACTTCCAATTTTTACACTTTTTACTAAAGCCACTTCAACTTTTTATGTGCAAGAATAGGTAATGTTCAGACAGCAGGTTTGCTTTCAAACTGTTTGTCTGTAGTTTTACTCATAGTAGAAGAGAATTAATACCACCAGATATGAACAAAGATGACAGAATAGGTACAAGCTTAATCAGAATATAAATTGGATAATGCCAGTTTTACAAAGAGATATGCATGTGTCAGTGAAATAATCATAACCAATTTTAATAAAAAATAACCAGCTGTATAGCTGTGCTGTTTATCTTGGATAAGTGAATTCTGGTAAAGCTGTGGGGTTTTGTGAATGATAATTTTTCTTGTTCTTAACAGGAGCTCACCAGATGTTGTTGTTGGCAGTGTTTATAACACCTCTTAGTGATATCTACTCTGACTTCTCAAAGTTTCTGGAGATGATAGAAACAACATTGGACATGGATAAGGTATGGGCTGGTGTGTGGGAGGGGGTTTACTTATTGAACTTTGCAATCTGCTCTACACTCACTGAATTTAATTGATCATCTGTATTAAGTAGTTAGTGATAGTTCAGCCGTGGAATATATGAAGACTGTTATTAGTATAGCAGTTGAATATCAAAAGGATGTTCACTCACTGTCTGAAATTATCTAGCCAATGAAAAAATGCTTTGGGTACATGGACCCTGTGGATCTGAAACTAGTTTTTAAAAACCTCATCAGTATTAAAAGTGGGGAAGTTATTTTGTCACTTTTCTGCTTCTTCATATTTTCAAAGTTACTGTGGTATGTCTCAAATCTAGAATGTAGCCAGAATATGTTTATTACATATTTCTCTGCTTCTATAAGGTTCATTAGACTTCTTTGTATTTGGTGGGATTAAGTCTTCATAGCTAACAGTTTGCCTCTTTGAAAAATGATTGACCTAGGTATAAAGACTGACTTTACTTTCCAGTGTAAAGACATTTCTCGCTAGAGAGAAAGCTACTACAATTATCTTAGCCTTGCATCTACACTTGCTTATAAAATACTGCTGATGATAGGATTATGCTTGCAAGGGACAACTGGCATTTTTTTCAGAGGAAAAATTGGCCAAACAAAGCTGGAAGGAACATTCCTGTTCCTTAAATCTGTAGCGGAAAGGAGAAGGGATGAGTATAAATGACTGATTTATCGTTGTTTAACATTGAACACTTAGGGGACAGGCAAAACCACAAACCGTTGCTTGACTGGGTGAAACAATGCCAAGGTTTTTAGTGAGTTTTGTACATCTTTTTTTCCCATGTATGAGGTCTGGCTGAGATGGAGTTAATTTTCCCCATAGCAGCCCTCATAGTGCTGGGCTTTGTGTTGGTAGCTAGAAGGGTGTTGATAACACACTGATGTTTTGGCCACTGCTGAGCAGTCCTGGCACAGCATCAAGGCTCTCTCCAACATTTCCCCCCCTCATCAGTAGGCTGGGGGTGGGCAAGAACTTGGGAGGGGACATAGACAGGACAGCTGACCCAAACTACCAAAGGGATATTCCATACCATATGATGTCCACTCAGCAATAAAGCTAAGAGAAAGGAGGAGGAAGTGGGGACATTCGTTATTTACGACGTTTGTCTCCCGGAGCAATCACTATGTGTACTGAAGCCACTGCTTCGYGGGAAGTRGCTGGATGTCACCTGCTGATGGGAAGTGGAGAACAAATCTTTTGTTTTCCTTTGCTTCTGTGTGTGGCCTTTGCTTTTGCTTTATTAAACTGCCTTTATCTTCAGCCACGAGTTTGTTTTTTSTTTTTTTTCCATCTTATTTTCTGCCCCCGGTCCTGCTGATGAGGGGAGTGATAGAGCAGCTTGGTGGCACCTGGTGTCCAGCCAAGGTCAACCCACCACATCCCATTATATTTCTTAGAGAATAGGTGAGACGCATTTTGAAATGTACGTGCTTGGTTAGAAATGTATTTAATGTTCCTTTCTCAATAAGATGTTTCAGTCATTGTGGAAAACTTGGGAGGCTTTTAGGATTGTCATAAGAGTCAATCTCAGCTGACTGTAGAAATACAAGATCTACCTAACCATGTGCCAGGCATGGTAGTAAGGGCAAGATGTTGAACTTTTCAAAACTGCAATGGMTTTAAAATTTTGAACATCCATATTTTTCTCCAAAGGCAGAGGCACTGCTTTTTATCTCTTTGTATTGTGTATGCATTCATCAACTGTGTTTTACTGTTTAAGGAAAGACTGTTTGATTGACATGTTGCTGTAATTTGTGATATATGCTAATGAAGAAATTTATAGCTTTATACTAGTTACAGACCATCTGTTGATGCAGTTTGTATGCCCTGGGACTCTGGTTTCTTTAAAACTAACAGCTGTTCTAAGCCTTCAACCTTCATAGTCCAGCTCTTCAGATTTCTTTTCAGCTTCTACTTTAAAAATGTTTTGTTGTCCTTCTAAAGAGAATAACAAGTCAGTTATTTTTAATCAAGTCCCACAGAATCCGGTGTGCCGGATTTGGTTTTTTTTCCCCTTCAAGATACTGGAAAATGGCTATAGATAAGCCAACACTGGCTTTACCAGAAGAATAAACCTTGTCTGTATGAGTGTTAAAACTTGAACTTTGACTTGAAATTCCTCTTAGATTTTTAGGGAGTTCAAACAAAATACCCAGCTCTGTTCTGAGTGTTATTRAAGGACAGGTTGTCATAGCAACTAAATTATGTCAATAATCCATTCTAATATAAAAAGGAACATCCAAGTTCAAAAAGTGTGGGATGTGGTTATACATTTACCTAGCTGTAATAGAAGTTGAGAAACTGTCACTTCCATTCCTGTCTTCCACAGAATCCTAAGGGGCCTTCAAAAAACCATGTACTCCAACCTCCTCCTCAAGTCAGGGCAACTTCAAAGTTTGTTAGTGCTTTTGGTATATAGTATTTTGGTTTGAGTATTAAGAGCACAGCCCTTTACAGAAGGACTTGTTTTTCAGATTAGCTAGCTAGCTAGTCCCACAGTCTGCAAATTATTTGCTGTCACCTCATTCATTTGAGCACCCCTTGGAAATGTGACTCACTTGGGTCTTATTTCATGTAAGTAAACATATGCAGGTATGAAAGTGTTGTCAATGCTGTGATGTTAGTGTGCTACTTACCACATTAAATATTTTATACTTTGAACATTCATTTCAGAGTAGCCCTGAGCAAAAACTTACACTAAAAAAGTGCAGTGTCTTTAGTAGAACAAAAAGGAATGTCTAGCTGCTTCTTATCCATATTGTGTTAAAGGATTTGCTTTCATTATAATCCTTTGCATGACTCTTGCCAGTAAAAGGTTATATGTAGAGTGCAGGTGGTAGCAAGAATGTTCAGACCAATCTATTGCACGTCTGTTGCATTCCTTAATCTCTGAAGCAAACTTAACATTTGTATTTAATGCAGTACTGAGTTGTAATTTGGACTTAAGTGCAYGTCAGCGATCAATATATCGACGAAGTGTCACAATGATGTTGAGTATTTTTATTCTTCTTTTGGGGAGATGAGAGGGGAGTGAGTTGGGTTCACTGGTATTTCCTTCCATTTTTCTGATGAGGTGTAGCCTTACTGGACCATAACTGGTGGTAGGTTCATTAGATACAAAGCACCAAGAACTCAAATACCACATTCCTGTTAATGCTTGTCCTGCCAGATTGTTGGCCATGTTCACACTGAGGGCTGTGGAAGAGAAAAGCAAAAGTTTGCTTTAAGTGACTTACCTAATTATATCTGAGATACTGCTGCAGGAGGAGCACAGCTTGAGAAGAACGTTAGAGGGTAATATAGTTGTGGGTGCCTGATGTTTTTATATATTAATTAGTAGCACRGGTTTTTAATATTTTTAGTAAACCATAATCATTTTACTTCCTTAGCAGATTAGCTGAACTTTTAATTTAATTTTAGAATGTTTTCTGTTCACTTGATCGCACTTGGCTTTCACTTGGAAAGTGTGGTCAGATGGAGCAGTTGTGTTTGTCACCTGCTAAGGGTTACTTCGTGAGGCCTGAGTGAGGAAGGAGCTGCCCTATAATAGTTGGGGTGGGTAATGCAATATATTAGAAGCTGTTGTCAAACCTGGGTCTTATACATTTTTAAGTTCAGGTTTTCAGGCTGAGGTAATGGGATATAGGCTGCTAGATGTCCTAAAGACTTGGTACCTACACCTGGAAAAGCCACCGGGCACTTACCCTGGGGCTGGAGTGCCTGGTCTGCTGCAAACCGGTTCTTGAACTGCTGCAGTCCCTAACCCAGACTATTAATGTAAATGGAAGCTGAAGTAATTTTACTTGAATGCTCCTGTCCCAAAACTTCACAGCAGTTTAGGATTTATTTCTCGCACACCAGCAGCCTCTGGGTTCACTTGCCATCACAGGTCTGTTGGAGCTGTAATGGAGTTAGCAACAAGCACATGAAAACTAACTCCATTCCCGCGACTGCTGGACTGAGWGGTGGGTAAGGCAGTACCATAGCTTTTTTGCACGATATGCTCTAGCCACACATGGATCTTTGCTTGCAGTGAAATGAAAGCTTGCCTGCAGCGAGGAGGCCCTGAAGGGTGGAAGTGCAGGGCCCGGCTTTGGTTCTGGTCAGCCTCTCTGACATGGCAGCCTGGGCGAAGGCTGGAACCAACAGCCAGACTGAGCGCCCTGCGGGGGCTGTCAGAGCGTTACGGGCCCTTGGGAATGTTAACCTTCTTTCTCCTGAGGTTATGGGATTTCTGCAGTTTATTCCAGGCTTCAGATAATTCTTTGAACCTGTGAAACAAAATTACTTTTCACTTGACTGTCAATCTTGGTTGTCTCATGAAGCCAGTCGTGACAGGGGCTGGCATGCGTGGCATTTGCATCCCAGCCTTTCCAGTTTCTGTTTCAGATCCAGGATCTGCCTTACAAAACTAGAAATGGTCTTTTCTGCTGTATGCTCTGTCACAAATGTTAATTGCTGTTCTTTTAGCAGAATTATTGAGGGAATGGGAGGAGCAGGCCTATCAACAGGGACGTAACAGGGAATTAATTTGTTCATACCCCTTTCTTAACGCCTCCAAGTTTCAAGATAGTCTTCTAAAATCTTGTAATCTGTTACTTTGTGGAGTCCACATCTCTGGATAAGCAGAGAGAGAACTGGAGAACTTTGCCACTGCAGTGTGTTTGCACACAACACAACTGGAACCAAATCGTCAGGCTGAGTGTAATGCCTTGCAGTGCTGGTAATTGCACAGAGAAAATAAGCAGCAACGGTTCAGTTTTCCATGATGCAACTTCTGTGGAAGATCAAATTATCTGCTGGGAGAAGATTGTTCTCAGAATGAAGTAGCAATCCTTTGAATATGCAGTATGCTATGCAGTTTCTTCATATGATAATTTACTTGTTCCYCCATTCCATATTCAAAATGTATAAGCCCTGTGGCTTTCATCTCCAGATTGCATTCCCAGGTCTTTGTTCCTAGTTGCTGCAAAACCTCAGTCTTCAGTCTAATGCTTTTACAATTGTTTTGATGCACTGCAGATTTCAAGTGCTTCTTGTGCTTAGTAGAACAAGATGCATGTGGTGGTTCTTGCAGTTATAGTTCATGTTGCTCGGTGCTTTCTGTAGTGATACTTTTATTGTCTGGGAAGGAGTAAAGGAACTGTGAACCTCCCTTTCCTGTTCTCCTTCCTCCTCTTGCTAACATATACTTGTGGGTAAAAGTGAAATTGTATGTAAACCACCGTCTTGTTCTGGTGTGTTTTGCAAAGTATTTGCAGCTGCTTTGTGTACAGTTTCGCAGATAATTCCCAGCTAGGGGAAGATCCATGAAAGTGTTGTTTTGGTTTGGTTTTTTTTTTAACTTAATTAGATTAAATATATTACTAATATGAAAGCCAATGCTTAGTTTCCATGTTGGACAACAGTGCTAATATTTTGTTGATTGTAACAGTTTGTATGTTAAAAATTGAGTTTCTTTTATTTAGCAGTTACAAGCTGTGCTTGCGAATTAAACTTGAGGCTTGTAAGGTCATCAGAAACACAGACCTGGCAGTGGAAGCATGGGGAAGAGAGAGGAAAAAGATGAAGTACAACTTACTGAAAATGTTTAGCTTGGAAGGAAATGTGTATGCTTTTCAACTCAAAATAACTGGGTTGAAATTGGGTAGGATTTTTGGTGATTTATGTAGGCTCCTTACGTAACCTCTTGAGTGTGTTTTGGGCAGGAATTACTGTTTCAGAAACTTCTATTTCCAAAGACTTCTTGTTTTGAAACGCCCCATCCTTTCACATTCTGTCTTGATGAGCTGCATAAGTCCAGGTTAGCATACAGATTATGTACATAACAATTCCATTTCCTCTGACTTCCCTTTTTTCCTGCCTACTGCTCAGTTATTTGTATGCAAATAAATGTGCAGATGACTCCATTTCAAAGTGAAGGAGTCTGTTAAATTGGTATATTTTGCTTGTATAAAGTATATTATTTGAGAAAACAGGTGTTTGAGATACATTTGTTTTGTAGTTGAATCAGACACCAAGTATCACAAAAAGCATTGCATTACAAAATTATATATATAAAAATAAATTGAATAAATGATTAAGTAAATTCATTTCACCATGTATGATCAGGGAGGTGATT
>JASVER010000043.1:4235964-4275576 GCA_030449065.1 Oceanodroma leucorhoa
ACACTGCCTATGTTCATATGGATTTTTTCTTACTATTTTTCCCTAGGTGGAGAATCATGAATTTCTTGTCAAGGCTTCTTTTGATCCTAATTTGACAGAATTAAGAGAGAAGATGAATGAACTGGAAGAAAAAATGCAGTCGTTTTTAAAGAGTGCAGCCAAAGAACTAGGTAGGGTATGAAACAGCCTTTGATTCTTACCTCTTTTGTAAAATGTTTTGAGATCAAGTGGTGGAAATTGGTATAGAGGAGTTAAGGAGTTTGTATTATTTTATTATTAGTTTGGGGTGACTTTAGTTGTCACAGTACAATCTGTTGAAAACRGAGTGATTTTTCATTTATAACTTGACCTTTTTTTTTTTTTTCTTTTAAGGATGGCATTCCAGAATATTTCAGAAATTATCATGTATATTGGTGTGACTTATCTAACTCTTGGCTAAGCCTAGTTCTATTTTACATCCTTTGCGGACATGCATTGAAACTTTCTGCCCCCTGTGCATTCTCCTGAGTGTCCATTTAGGACACGCTAGTTTTCTTTTGAAGTTCTTTGCAAAATGTCATGTGTAAGCAAATGGGACACTTAAAGAATTGATTATCCTATGCAAAAAATTCCATGTGCAGCTGATGAATCGGGCATTCAAAGAGCAACTTAAAAAATCATTGTTTAATGCAAATATGGCAAGGAAAACTGGCAACACCATAGTTATTTTAGGTTACACCTTTAAGGGCTTGCATACTTTTTAGTCTTGATTATTTTTTTTTAGTGTAAACAAGATAACTGGGTGAAAAGAAGGAAGGACAAGATTGTATAGGGATGGAATCAGAAATCTCACCAGCAGAAGTATGTGTTAGTAAAAGGATCACAAGACTACAGATGCTGTGCTTAAAGCAGCAATATAGAATGTCCTTGCAGTGTGCTATGAAATTCTTTCACATTTCTGGAGAATATGCAGCAATACAATAATTGTGAACCTGATTKTAATATGCAGTTTGAGAGCATATCAAAGTAAGAGCAGAGAATGAATCAGTAAACTTCTGTTAGGTCTGAGTATTTTTTGTACCTGTACAGAACCAAAGCAAGTATACTGAATAGTGTATCTAAGACAGGCTACATCATACAAACTGGGGTTTAGTGAGCAGAAATAGCACAGGCTGCAGGATTTTTGATAACACAGTTGTTTTCTTTTATTTTTTTTTTTTTCATCTAAAAGGTTTGGAAGCTGGGAAAAGTATCAAACTGGAGACAAATTCACAGTTTGGACATCACTTTCGGATAACTTGCAAGGAGGAAAAAGTTCTCCGTAACAATACAAAATATGGAATAGTTGATACACAGAAGAATGGTGTGAAATTTACTAACAGGTATGAAATCATCTTAGTAGTTTTTCAAGCCTGTTGTGAAAGAAACAAAATTGTTCCTTTCTTTATAATTATGCCAATAAACTGGTTTCCCTACATCTTAAATGGCTGGATTTTCACCTTTTTAATTGGCTCASGGATTGAGATATTGGGCAAGACTGGCATGAGGGAGGAGTAGTCATACAGTTTCTGTTAAAAGCTGCATTCCCCATTTACTTTGCCAACTGTTAGCTATTTTTGGTCCTTTGACTTGGGCTAATTTCTCTGTTTTAGCTGCAGCTAGTAGCATAATTGCATGCACTGTGAGTGTTTATACAGACACTTTAACAAGCTGCAATAGGAAGAGAGCTATTTATCATCACCAAATATGACATGCAGCAGTTTTGTTGATGATTACCTTTTTTTTGTTCCAAATCACRCTGTAATTTCTGTTGGTCCTATGTATTGGATTTCGCTTCTGTGGCTCYATAGATTAAGCTATTTAAAAATATCAGTCTTCAGGCTAATTGCATTGATGCTGTTTCAGTGTGTCCTTGTTTGGACAGCAGTTCTGTCGCAGGTCAGCCAAGCAAAAAATCTATACTTTCTGTTGACTTTTAGCTCTTCTAGAGCATTTTAGAAGGAGCAAGGGCTACCTCAGTCATCGGATGTCTCTCTTTCTCTACTTCATTATTTTTACACAGAGCAAACAAAGTAGAAAGTTGCACATGCAGAATCAGGTAATACTTAGGTTGAAGGCGATCTGTTGAGGTTAACTGGCCTAACCCGTCACTCAAAGCAGAGCTGCTTTGGAAATTAGATCCTATCTCAAAGTTAGACAAGGTAGCTCAAGGCCTTGCTCAGGGGCCCATCCTCCAAGCATCCTTCAGAACGTGGTGGGGCGCAAGTTCCAGTGCTGAACCACTCTTTGTGAAAAATTTCCTAATGAGATCTAATGAGAATTTTCCTTGCAGAAGCTTGGGTTTTTAGTATCTCATTCTTTTGCTGTGCACCTCCAAGAAGAGGTGCCTCTCCTCTCCAGGCTGACTTCAGATTCTCTCATCCTGGACAGGCATCTCTCTCAGCCTGTCCTTGTGTGCCATGTGCTCCAGCTCCAAATCTTTGTGGTGGCCATCTGCTCCAGGTTTTATGTCTCTCTTACACTGGGAAGTCTAGACTGGAGACAGCACCACAGATGTGGTCTCACGAGTGCTGAACAGAGGGGAGGAATCACTTCCTTCGAGGTGCTGGCTACGCTCTTGCTACTGCAGCCAGTGTGGGCTTGGCCTTCTCTGCCTCAGGGGCACACTGCTGGCTCGTGTTCAGCTCCTTGTCCATTGGGTCCCCCAGCTCTTTTATGAATAGCTGTTTTATAGCCTTTTGGACTCCAGTCTGTACTGTTGCATGGAGTTATTTCATCCCAGGTGCAGGACTTCGCATTTGCCTGTGTTGAAATTCTTGTCCACCTATTTCTCTAGTCTGTAGATATYGCAATGAATGGCAGCCCTGTCCTCCAGCGTACTGACAGCTCCCCTTAATGTGGTATTGTTCACAACCTTGCTGAGAGAGCATTTGGGAGTGCATTCAGTCCCATCATTCAGGTTGTTAATCAAGGCATAAATAGAATCAACCCCAGTATCAACCCTAAGAAATGCCGCTAATAATCAGCCACTAATTGGACTTCAGCTTCCTGACGAGTTCCTCCTTGTCTGTCAGTGGCAGGTCCAGGAAAAAACTAGTCTTTAAGTCTCCTGCATGTGTTATGTACAGAAGGGTAAAAATAGCAGAGATTAATACATCATACAGTCTGTTTCAGACAAACCATGCTGCTATTGCTTTATGTATAACAGTTCCTGTCGGAGTTAGCATCAGAGAAGTAAGTTTATTGAGAGAGATCTTGATTGACAGACATGTATGAGGAGCACTGCCTACAGGGCAAGGTTGGTTTCAAGCCAGTGCTGTTACTAATAGTGACTGTTTCTGTTAATCACTCACTTTCATAGTAATAAATCCTTTGCTTTGAAAAGGAGGGAAGCATATTGGTTCACACCGACCAATACGATGGTGTATTTCGCACCAATTTACTTAGATGAACAAAGTGTAAACCTTAATTGCATTTTGTTTTAACATTTTCTCAGAGGATATTTTTTCAAAACATCCCTGAAATTTAAAASAGCTTTTTTTGATTCTAAATATATTATGAATCTAAACGTAATGAAGTTAGGCTTTTGTGTAACTGAGAAGATGGTACTTAGAACCTCTACTGTAAGCGTCATCTGTTACTTTCCCTTAGGGAAGAAGCCCATGGATCACTAACAAAACAGAATTCTCTCTGCTTAGTTAAGTTATAGTTGCTTCTGTAGATGGTACTTGAAGCACAAGGCTGACTTCTGYTTATAGCATGAGTGCACTACTTGGGTGTGTTTCATATTCAATCCTGCAGACTCTGCCCCATGTTTGGAGACGAGCTTGAGAAGAATAAACACTTGTTTAAACTCTCTCTTGATTTCAACTTACCTTATTTTGAAGACTAGAACCTGTTTTTAGTGACAGTAGTTCACTGAGGTTTTTACTAAATGAAAGTCAATGCCTTCAGCTCTGATAAGCCTGTTACAGGACTCTGGGCTAATTACACAGTTGCTTAGCAGCAATTCTCCTCTGGCAGTTGTGTAACATGCCACATCTTGTTGCAAAATAGCCAGAAATTCAGCTTTAAGAGCAAGTCCTTATCACATAGCATGTCTATAACAAACCACTACTGTAAGATTTTTAAGAATTATGTGTTCAGAGATGCTAGAAYTGCTGGTTTGGCCCTTGTGGGTGATCTTCAACTTGGAATTAATCTGACTGATATCCTGGTGTGGATGAATCATAGATAAGTTGCTTTGTGGTCCTTGTGCTGAACCTTGCTGTTAAAACAGGTGGGGACAACTGGTATTGACTCATAGATGAGGAGGCCAGAAGTTTGGCATTGTAGCAGTGAAGACAGAACATCGCAGCTTCTAAATACTGTGGTTTTGTTCACAGCAAACTGAGCGCCGTCAATGACGAATATATAAAGAACAGAGAAGAGTACGAAGAGGCTCAGGATGCGATTGTTAAGGAAATCATTAACATTGCTTCAGGTGAATATGTCAGTGTTGATGTGTATCCAGACTGTGATCAGTCTGGAATGCTGGGAGGACTTGCAGTTGCTTTGTAGGTCCTTCTGTAGAGAAGAACAGTAACATTCCCCAAAGAATTAGTGTGAAAAATGAGGTTTGGCTTCTAGACAGTTGTTGAAAGTTTGAAGTATATTGTCTTCTATGGTCAGACCCTTTCCTGGCATTGCTACAGATGTGCAGTGATGGTGTGTGTGCAAATGCTAATCCCATAAAAAGGACAAGAAAATGCCCATAAAGGCCACATCTRTCCTCCACCTACCTCCCTGACTGGGCATCTCCACCCAAACGGCCAACTAAGTAGAAGGCAGAAGAGGTAAAGGACAACAGAGAATCTGAGGTCTATGAAGGATGGTGAAGAAAGAACGTTGGTATGCAATATAAGATCAAATTAGTCATTGCTTATATGGTACTACAAAAAATTATTGTTTTCCTAATTAATTTCCATATATTTTGTTCCAAGATCGCCTATGTACAGGGCATTCTTTACTATCCTTTACCAAAAGGAGAAGAGACATCGGAAATTTGGGCTGCAGGATTCTGTAAATACTGCCTCTCCCAAAGGCACTAGTTCCAGCAGAACAAATCTTAGTTCTTTGAAAGAGAGAAGTGGAAAGTTAAAGTACTAATGAATATTAAGATAAGGGTAAATGTATTAAGGATGAAAAACCACTTTTTAAGCTGATGTATTAATATATTTGAGTGTGTATTAAGTTACGGTGGAAACCTTCATAAGCTTTGACCTGTTGTCATGATAAGGAATTCGCTAGTATATTGCAAAATCAGTAGCTTGTTAGATTTTTTTTTTTGTGTGTGTGTGTGTGTGTGTATCTTGGTAATTTTCAAGTGGTGTTTTTATGTGTGTAACATACTAAGGTTTGTATATTTATGTGGAAAGCTGATTGGGTATTATATAGCGGGATTAGCTTCAATACGTCATCTATAAATACCTAGTATGTTTTGCTGCTGCTTAAAGCTTCTGTGATGTGCGGTCATAGACTTAGAAGTGTATATGTGTATTTAARAAGCATTTTTCTTCTCCAAGYGGAGGCAATTTAATGAAAAAGCCTGGATTATGTGTGTAATCCTTGAATGAAAGTGACTTAAAGTCCTCTTAATGATTTATACCTAGCCAGTTCAAGAGATGATGTTAGAACAGTAAATGTACTTTGTACAGGTAGAACTCTTTCTGCAGRTCACTGCTCACCTTTTCTGACACACGCATCCCATTTGCTGGTGTTAGATGGTTTACCTGTGTAGGCTYCTGTCCCTCATTCCTTTCACTGAAAAAACCCAAACACCAAAACTTAAAAACTGGTACTGCGGTTGCTGGGCCATCTAGTCTAGTTGTCTGGTATCACAGGCACTGTATCTTACAGACCTCTCCATACCATCACTCACAGCAACATAAACGGTTGCTGTGTCTGAATTGTCAGTGCTGCGTCTCTATTGGCTTTGCTTGCATGAGCATCAAAATGCAGCGTACTATTGAGGAAGGAAACTTACTGGATTTCCAGCCATCTTGYCATTGTGAGCATTTGCCTTCCTGTACTAAGATAAGCTGTTTCTCCTTGTCTAGTGTTAAGGCAAAACAATCAACATGGCCTCACCTCTTCCTTTTCTTAGTCTGAAGAAGTCTCCTTTGTAGTCAAAGCATGGAAACTTTAGGATTACATCTTAGACTGTCACAGAAGGTGACTGCTATCTTGAACAAAATTGATTTTTAATGCAGATCAATTAATTTTATGGGCTCAATATAGGCTTTAAGATATCTTTTCAGCAAGAACAAAAAAAATTTCTAACTGTGCTGAATTTGTGTATCTCTTTAATCAAAAACAGGCTATGCAGAACCAATACAGACGATGAATGATGTGATAGCTCARTTAGATGCAATTGTCAGTTTTGCTCATGTGTCAAACGGAGCACCAGTGCCGTATGTCCGTCCTGTCATTCTGGAAAAGGGACAAGGAAGGATTGTGCTGAAAAGTGCCAGGCATCCTTGCATCGAAGTGCAAGATGAGGTGGCCTTCATCCCCAACGACGTTACATTTGAGAAGGGCAAGCAGATGTTCCACATTATTACTGGTAAATGTTTCTGTTCTCTTTTTCATTTGTTATTTATGTTTTAAATGTCTGGAGTATTGCCAATAGCGATGTCTTTAAAAAAACAAACCAACAARCAAACCAACCAACAACCCAATAAAACTCTGTCAAAACAATTTCTCTAATCAACAAAGGGTGAGCAGYTAGCAAGTTATTCATCTTTCTGTATGGGAGATAAGATTTAGCTCTGGAAAAGAAGGGAGGGTATTTGTAAGCTATTGTTGTTTATTGTATTAAAATAGTGTCCACAATGTTCTTGTGAAATGTTTCCTTTGATAGTGTATATTCTATATGTTTATGCACACACAGACGTATTTCTCATCTTCCAAACTAATAGTCATGAAATTAGTTGTTATGATTGTAGTTATAGTGCACTCTTTGGAGAAGGTGATCGCTAATTTAGAAATAGTCATTTGGGAAGGAGAGAGCGGCTGCTAGGACAGTAGGAAATAAGAARCTAGTCCTTCCTTAGGATAGGTATTCTTTGCCTTAGTGAATGAAATTCCACAAGCCAGGCAGCCTCAGGAGCTGGAGCACCTGAACCTGCTTAGGTGATTTGGAAAATTCCACTAGGCATCAATTGTACTGTAGCCACTTCGGCACCTTCTGTAGGCAAGATTATAAGCAGCCTCATTGTTAATGTTTTCTTTGTTTAGTATTAAAGTMAATTTTAAATGCAAAACATGTTTCTGACTGTACCCTTTTTTCCCCTGCTCTCTGGTGTAATTAAGATAATTTTACTACACAGGAAAACATTTTTAGTGTTTATACATTTAATTGAATTTTAATTTCCATCCAGATGTCCTTGACATACATTCTGAGTAGCAAAGTTCTGAAATTAGAGAATGATTAATGAACACTTCTRCCATAATCAAAAAGAAAAACTAAAAATCTGAATAAAATGCATGGTAACACGCTTGTTTTTCTGCTTAGCAATAGCATAAAATGTGTTTTAATGATCAGTTTTCTGGAAAACACTTTTTATTTCATTTGTATTTCAGTTAATTTTAACTTATTAATATCTGGTTTTGCTGATTCAGAATCCCTTTAGATTGTAWTTTAAATCACCTGTTAGTTTGTACCCGGTCTGTAACTAAGCTATTTCATTTTTACAGACAAATTGTAATTGTTGTGTGAGGTGAAAGWAAGTTATTTTCATTCTTAAGCAGCAATACTGATGACTTTTAAWTTAAAGCTTATTAGTTTTAGGTATGGACATGTGTTTTAGATGACTGCTTATACTTCTGAAAATTCCCAAAACTTATGAAGGCCCCTAACGCTCTCCGATCACCTTTCTTTTGAAAAAGCAGCATTCAGTAAGACATACAAGCAAGCCTTATTAGTAGTGGAGCTACTCGTTGCACCTGTTAGACAAGTCTGTTACTCTCTTCTGGCAAGAGAGTAGTAAGTTTAAACGTTCTTTGTTTTAATTTAGAAGTTTTTCTCCTTCAAAAGAACTGTTGAATTGTAAAAGATGATGGTGTTCTAATTAATTTGCAAAATTTCTTCTTTAGGCCCTAACATGGGGGGAAAATCAACCTACATCCGACAGACAGGGGTGATTGTTCTTATGGCCCAAATTGGGTGTTTTGTACCATGCGACTCTGCAGAAATAACCATTGTGGATTGTATCCTGGCTCGGGTGGGAGCTGGAGACAGTCAGCTGAAAGGCGTGTCCACTTTCATGGCTGAAATGTTAGAAACTGCCTCAATCCTTAGGTAAGTCCTGTGCTTATTTGATTTTGTTGGTTGGGGTTGATGGGAAAGGAGGTGCTCTAAGAAAGATGCATTTAARATTTCCTTTTATGTAGAATTCAGTGGGGGATCTCAAGTCCTTCCTAGCAGGCTCATAAGTTCTTGAAGTAGCCTTCTGTTTATTTCAGTGGTTATATAGAGCTGCTACCAGGAGGCCAAAGTCTAAATGGGACAAAGAAACTAATTTGGAATGATCTGTGTGACACTCTGTGTGCACTTTGTTCGTATGTTGTTATGTAAATAGGAAAGGTCTTTTGCCTCTTTTATGCTATGCCTCTACAACATAACTTGTGGTACTCCAATATCCAGAATTCATGCTGTTCTCAAATGTTATAAAATGGTCTTGTGTTTTTAGGACAGCATCTGAAAACTCCCTGATAATYATTGATGAGCTGGGAAGAGGAACTTCTACCTACGATGGCTTTGGCTTAGCATGGGCTATTTCAGAATACATTGCTAGCAAAATCTGTGCTTTCTGTATGTTTGCTACACATTTTCATGAGCTGACAGCTCTTGCTGACCAAGTGCCAACAGTAAATAACCTACATGTTACTGCTCTGACCAGTGATGAYACACTGACGATGCTTTATCGTGTCAAGGAAGGTAAGACTGTGTAGATGGTGAACAGGGTAAACTTTATTTCACCCTGAGAGAGAAAGAAATCTTAATGGAAAAAACATAAAAAGAACTTTGTCGTACTCCAGGCTWAGAGTTTATAATAGACATGTTCTTCTGGGTCCATAGGGAGTGTGTATAGCAGRAGCTCTGTCCATGTGTGAACACAGTTGGTGATGTTGTTGATGATTATTTGTTAAGACTTCTAGGTTATATCTGCCACTCAAGTCGATGCTTTTGAGGTCGGTCCCTTTTTGTTTTTTAAAGAGCAGAGAGAAAGGTTCCAAAAGGTTATTTTCTRTGTTCCTAAATCAACCACTTTATCCTGCTGATAGAAAAGACTTCTGTTCCTTAAACTGTTCTTTTAAAAGAAATTAGTGCAACTTTTATSTGCTGACAGTTTTTAATAATGTCTATTTCATTGTAATAAGGCTTAGTTGTTGAAGAAAGTCGTTGCCCAATTTATGCAGTAGTTCGATATAGGAAAAATCATATGTTTAGTTTTTAGCAAATGGCATCATAGTAAAAAAASAAGTAGCCTGTTTTGTTAGTGTAAGATAAGTCAGATGTATTTAATTAAAATCCTTTAGTGGATGCAGTTATTCCTTTTGGTATTAAATTAGACAATTTTTAATTGGGCATAAATTTCATCTGCTAACCACAATAAGCGATTCCTCGTGCTTCTCCATATCCCCAATCATTTGTTCTTGCTCCCTTCAGCAGGAGCCTATATTTAKGCTAAATAAACCAGGGCTGTGAGCTGTGGCTTGCAGGGTGTGGTCATTTATGGCATTCTAATTTAGTTGTAAACTCTACAGTGATTTTGTTCTTCCCTTAAGAGCATTTCAGTCAGATTGYCAACCTCTGGACTGAGATTTTGACTTAAAATGTGGGCAGAGTACTGTTACACTATATTTTCACTTAAAAATACCTCTTAATTTTCCTTYTCTGAGTTCCACAATGAAGGAATGAGTTAATGACACTCAGATGGATAGAACATGGTTTCTATCGAACACTGTGGCTATACTGGATCGGATCAACAACTTACCTTGTGGAGTGGTTTTGTCTCAAATAAGGAATAACTATTTGAGGAGTTAGGCTATTACCTTTACTAAAACAATTACTAAGTATCATCCATCTTTGTTAAGGCTAAGGACCTAGTCCTCATCTCATATCCCAAGTCCTGGAGACTGATGTTTACTTATATCTTTTTAGTTTAGGATTTAATCTTACAGGTACAATTGCTGAACTTCATCYCTCATTTTAAAAGCTGTTTTGTCATGTTGACACAATACCAAATGCTTGCTTTCACTTGCCTGAGTTCATCCTAATAACTCTGCTTTTCATTATCAGTGCATATTCGGTATGTGTTATCCTGGAACTCTCTCCAATGTTCCCTCATTTCTTCAGCCAATTTAGGACTTTACAGTTCATTCCTTCTGGCATATATTCTTCTGAAATGAATTTAATATGCTGTCCAATTATTAAATTTTACTGCTATGCTTTTAAAGATAATTTTTATAATCTTCACAGCCTATTGCCATACTATTAAGTGTCTCTAGATGATTGGTAAATGTGTTTTTATTATATCCTGATCTGAGCTTCACTCGAGTGGTACCATGCTAGTTTTACTCCTATGACGTTACTAATTGACTACTTCTTACTCATTTCTTCTGTTTTTAAATCCATGAAATTACTTCATTTCTTGCCCCTGGATTACTTGTATAACCACTTCTAATTTTGTATTCCCCTATGGCTGTAGTCTTGCAGTTAGGTTTCAGGTACTTTTCTGTAAAGCTAGGAGACTGCTCAGAATAAGGGGAATCAAAGCACGACCAGAAGTACTGCTCTCCTCTGGCTTTACTGAGAGTCTGCTTAAAGCTGGTCAGAATATCTCTGGCTGCCACAGTCTTGTTTCTTTTAACTCTGTGTCCTTGTCTTTTGAGATCTTTATTCCTTAGAAATGGCTTCTGTTCTCTTCTCTGTTCATGCACTTTTCCTAGGCAATGCCCAGGCTTTGCTTCTGAGTATTAGTCCGAAGTGCTGTGGCCCTGGTACCCAGCCTGTTCCGGCGGAGAGGCAGTCTCTGTGGGTCTTCCCTAGTTTGCTGTTTCCCATCTTCTCCAGCATGTGTTGAGCTCCTTCCACCAAGTGAAGGTCCAGAGCCCTCTGAATGCCTTTCTCAAATCAATGCCTAAAATACGACTTAGTGTGGCATGGGAACTGAAGACAAGTGTAGTCATAAATTGCTGCAAGCGCACATTGAAACTATGAGTGTTTTCAATGCAGCAGGAGCTGGCAATGTACAGTATCCTCAAACAAGCCATCTTTATTTAGGTGCCTTATTTTGAGTACTTAATTTGGGGAGGGAAGTAATATACACTAAATCTAAACCTTCTACCTTCTAAATCCTTTGGAATAGCAACTCTTATGACAAAACCCCCTAATATTCCCCAGATAGTTGGGTGAATTCTTTCTTCAAACCCCTTTTTTATTTTTTAACCTGTATTAACTCACCCATTCTGGTCTTGGTGAAAACTCTAGAAGCCCAGTTTCGTATTTTTCTTCAATCAGTTTTGACATTTTTAGTCATACACATCTTTTCTTTGTACATGCAGTGTCTTTTCATTTGATAGAGGCACAATAGTTTGTATCTATCTACTTAAACCTCTGTCAGTTGAGATACAACATTATGAAATCTTCATCTTAAAATACCTGGTCTCAAATTGGATGTCTTTCGCGTAAGTTTTTGCATTTAGTATTGTGCTCTTTCCCTTTTGGAAGAGTTATGTTGTTCAGGTAAGGATGTGAGGATAGGCAGCTCGGATACAGCTGTGTTTTGAAACAAGTAACAGGTTTCGTGTCATTTTAAATGTAGAACTAAACCTGAAATGCATGACAAGGAACTTTTATATGGTATTTTCATCCTTGTCTCCATGCTTTAAGGGTGTGACAGAATTGCTGGAAGAGGAGACACAGAAAGTACTGTTCTCCAGGCCTCTGCTCAGGGTTCTCTGAGCAGAGACCTGAGTTAGCTTTGTGTCTGGGGAGGTGTGTGTTTTTAATATAAAATCAAGAAGACTAATTTCTGCTTAAAAATGTTAATTTCCTTTAAGAAACCTGAGAGATTACAAGGTTAATAAACCAGAAAAAATCTAAATGCTAAGTTTTCCTTCACCTATTCTTCAGTTACCCAGTATTTAATAGATGATTAGTTAAGTATCATTTTACATGTGTAATTCATTTATTCACAACTCCTTGCTGGAGACCAGAATTGAAAGGATGTAGTAATATTTGTGGGTGGCCAGTTGGAATTATGGTCATGTAAACAAATGGAGTTGACAGATTGTATCAGAGGGCTTTTGATATTGAAGTGAAAATTATTTTATGTAACTGTATATAATTGACATATTTTGAGCAATTATGAGAACTTTTCTTTCTCAACCAAATGTTATAAAGAGTGTATTAATGGAAGTAAGTGTAAAGTTAAAGTTGAAAGGTTTTGATATAATYAAAGACGACTCCTGGAGACTGAGGAGTTATGTGGTACTGATGCAAAGGAGGAGGAGGATGATTAAGAATGCAGCATTTCTAATATTTATATATAGATATATACACACACATATATATGTATTCATGTAAATATRGAAAAATGTGAGAGATATATATTAAAAAATAAATGATGCGAATTGCTATATTCTACAGACTACACTGAAGTACTTTAATAAAAAACATTATTCAATTTCATTCAAGTACTAGAGGGAAATTCTTTCTGCCTGAAGAGTTTTCCCTTTCTTCCTGAAGCACTTTTGGAGCTCTGTAATTACTACTCTAAGAGATCGTAATTAAATAAGAGCATATTCTTTAGTCTGTGTTACTGTGTATAGTCCAAAAGGTAAATCAGAAAATGGAAGAACCAAATGATGTCACACACTTAATTCTTCAGAACAGAGAACTGTTACAAGCTTGTTCATATAATCTCTGTGTAGTCATATTACCTCTTGAGAATTCTTTGCTGGTTTTTTTTTCCTCTGCATCCAGGCGTTTGTGACCAGAGTTTTGGAATACATGTAGCAGAGTTGGCGGCTTTCCCAAAACATGTGATAGAAAGTGCAAGAGAGAAAGCATTGGAGCTGGAGGAGTTTCAAAACATTGGCAAGTCCAAGGAATCTGAAGGAGAACCAGCAGCCAAGAAATTCTGCAGAGAAAGAGAGGTTTGCTATCAGGAATGCTTTTTTWAATTTGTTTAGCTGGAATAGCCCAAGCAAAATAGTTTAAGGATTAAGATTCCCCCAAAGCTTGAGGATAATTAACTATAATCTCATTTTTCCATAACAAAATGTTTTAGCTGTGAAGTTCGTTAGGAGTTGAAGAGATGTTCAAGGATAGTAGGTTTTAGTTTAGATTCATTTCAAGTTAACATAGGCAAGAATTTTATCTAAAAACATAGTCAGGAGAATGAAACTAATTTTTTTTTCTTAAAGAATAATGATCAGCAGTTAGTATGATTGGCATACAACTGGAGTCATACAAGGGACCATGTCTCTAGCTGTCCTGTGGGGGTTTTCTTTATGCTGTGAACCAAGCCAGAATTTTGTGTTCATCACTTTCGTTGGCTACTTAGTTTGTATGCAGTGTTTCTTGGGACTTAAGTTGTAGCTTTTGTTTTAATTGTTGTTCAGATTATTCTTGGCTCTGCAAGTGGGTTGCACCTGATTTTGCTCCCCCTTATTTGAGGGCTTATTAGTGCTGATTTCTTCAAGCTCAACACGAGCATGTTCAGATCTGTTCACATCAGAGAAAAGCTGAGTACACAGCTTTCTCCTTTGCGCCCTTCCATGTCCCATCAGCAAGAACATGTCTCACAGCTGATCATATTGAAGGACATGGCAGTTTGGACCTGGAATGTCTGATTTACAGATGTCATAAAGTTCTTCCCATTTCACATGGGATAATTTTAGCGTGGCGCKCTCTGCTCTACTGAGAAGTAAAATGCTCTTGGCTTTGGACAGGCTTCAGGCACAAGTTGAGGAAACCCATATCTCAGCATAGATCTGATCATGTCTACGTTGAATAATACAGTTGTATAAAGCCATTTGGGTGAACTGTTTTTTCTCCCTTCACTTTCTCTTAAAAGAAGCTTCATTAGCAGGTAGTGTAAAGGAAAACAGTAGCTTGCAGGAAGCTTTTTCAGAATACCCTGTGTCGTCTTGTTGCTGGATTAAGAGTCCTTACAGTGACATCTGTTGCAGCCTCCTAGGAAATCCACCTGCTGCCTTCTGACTTGCATTGTTTTTTGCCAATAGTCAGGTCCTCCTTGCTGCATGCATATAAATGCTTACAGATCTTAGTTCTGTGTCCCAGCAGTTGGCCTGAAACTTCGCAGCCTTGTAACTCATCTCCTCCTATACATCAGTGGCAATCTTGGTAATACTCCAGCAAGTGGAAGCCTTGAAGTGTTAGTCCATATCCAAAGCACTTTCTACATTTAAAAAGCCTTTGCTCTAGGCAGAGGCTGTTACCTGTTACTTTATTTTCAGTTTCAGAGGTCTACTTGTTCCTGGCTCAGTAAGTGGATCTGATGATGTGGATGAACGATCTCTCGTTTGTCCTACCTTCTAGTGCCAGGAGGTTCCCTCTCCAACTGCCTCAGTTGCTCCACTGCTGCCTTTCCTTTGCCAGCTTGCTAGGTGTCATGGTGAAGTATTTCTCGGATTAGTTGGATCTGGCTGTGTGGTCTTAAGTTAGTGTGAATTAAATTGACATGGCAAACACTTCTGACAAATACAGCATCGTGTTTTATTCTTGGATATTTCAGTAATACATAATATTTCAGAAACTGTCTCGGCAGTAGAATGGCATAGCGTTAGAAGTCTTGCCCAGGCAATTTGTCTGCCTTTGTTAACATCATGTTTAGAGGGAAAAGTGTGCTATTACATTTCCAAGTGCTTTGGAGACTTCTGCACTGAAAGCAGACTGCATTAGTCCTAAATGATAAAACAAAACTAAGAAAACTTTGTAGGAAACTTCTGAAATGCAGAGGACTAGACAAAATTCTGTGTTCTGGGCAAATTGTTTCTAATACAGGAATCCCGAGTACTGTTCATTGAAATGTTTGTTCTTGCTATTCAATTCAGATTGTTTAGAAGTTCCACTTTGCCTGTTTGTGTAAAAGCATATGCATAAAGAGTAATTATCATCTGTTCTCCTTGGTGACGGCCACTCTCCAGTTGCTTGGTTACAATTTGTTCTTTCCTTTTGCATGAAACATTGGTTTTGATTTACAATTCCTCCAAAAAGTAACTAGTTTGGGTGACATGGCCACTGTGGTGCTATTATTGCCAGCAGTCCTCACCTAATGTGGTTGCACACTGGAATTAAATGTGAAACACATGTAGGAGCTCTCAAGGTTAAATATTATATTTCTGCTGATCAACTGATGCTTTTTGCTCATGGATTGAAAGGGGAAAGAACTCCTGATACCAGTATAACTGGATTATTCTGGTTTTGAGAACATGACAGCAAATGCAGAAATAATGGTGGTTTTGGCCTGCAAAAGTTTCTGGTGCTGAATAATACTTTGTATCTTCGGCAGAATTTGGAAAGATCCTGCTTGCAATCTAAACATCCTTTCTGTTTTCTTTTCCTTCTCCTCCCTCCATTTCAGGAAGGTGAAAAGATAATTCAGGATTTTCTTTGTCAAGTGAAAGCATTGCCCCTGACAGATATGTCAGAAGAAGACATCAAAATCAAGCTGAAACAGCTAAGAAACGATGTGTTGGCAAAGAACAACAGTTTTGTGAATGAAATCATTTCCCGAACGAAAGTTACATCATAAAAGATGTCAGAGCAGGATACAGCTCTTGAAGTGTGTTTTACATTGCGAGAACTATAATTTTCTTGTCTTGTAGCTTTTATACTTTGATACTTGTACTGATTTATGTAGRCTTTTTTTTCTTGGATTGTAATTATTTTGTAAAAGATTCTGAGCACATTCTGTGCCAGATTCCCGGTTTAGTTGTGATCATTGTGTCCTTTTAGAAGTTTTCAATAAAATGCTTTTTCAGTAGTGAAAGAATTACTTACTTTACAAACAAAATGCGTAATATTTTACCAGAAAAGTGTGCTAGAAAGTATAACAACTCAGATGGCATACAACTACCACAGCCTTGAAAAGCGACAGCGCGTACACAAAATCTTTGTCCTATACCATGATTCTTTTTTATATGATGTAATTACATTAATTAATTCAGTGAAGTTTTAGTAACGCTATAGTAGTGCTCCATTAGAAAAAAGCATCTAATCTAAGTGATTTGTCGTAAAATTTTTGCATGTGTACCTGCGTGGAGCTTGGGGGGGGGTTGGATTTTTTTTTGTTTGCTGTGTGGATGGTAATGCTCAAGTCAAATATACTACAGCCCTGCTCTTCATGCCTGGGTGGTGGTAACTCTTGCATTTTTTGGTGGTTTTGTAATGTAAGCAGAGGCTGGGGTGCAGTTACAGTTTAACTGGAACTCCTGAGTTGGTCATGATTTGTGAGGTCTGTCTACGAAGAAGGAACGCATTGATTTTTATCTAATGTACTTCTCGCACTGAGACACTTTGAAAGCATGCAGATACAAGTTTATATTCTCCTTGAAATTTAGCATTTTAAATTGTAGCTCTAGAACACTTTACCCATATTTAAAACTGTCAGTGTTGAAAGATTAATGGGAAAAGGTGTTTATTGCATGAGATTATAGGAATAAAATCATGCTGAAGATGCTGTGCAAACTCTTGTTTTGTGAACAGAAGACTCATGTCTTGTGTTCAGAGATTGCATCAGTGGGTGTGTGCTGGAGACAGCAGTGCTGCTGTTAAAGCTGTGCTGTAGCTCTGTGTCAGGGATTAATGTGTTGCAGTGGTCTGCATTTAAACGTTCCAACAACAGTAATAAGAGGTGTGGTGTTCAACTTGCTGTTGGATAACACTTGTTTGTAGTTAGACTAGAACTTGGACATACTGGGTATACTTCTCAACAGAAGAAAAAGGCTTGGTTGAGAGGTTTGGGTTCTGCATAACACCTTTTTGGTCTTTACATTAGAATGCATTCTACTTATAAAGACAAAAAAATAGACTTGCATTTACAAACATCGCAGTCGATACATGTATTCAGTAGCTGTGTCTGGAAAAGTGTTTGAATGGAAAAAGCTGTTACATAAAGTAATGAAAAATACAGCTGTTTTTGCAAATTCAGTTGGTTCAAGCACAAGCTATCAAAAAATACAGAATTACACAGAAAATAGACAATGAGAATCAATTTAGTGGATCAAATACTGCAATGACACACAATTTGTATTGGATCAAACTGCTTTAACTGTTGCTAGAAACGGGCAGYCCTTGTAAGGGACTGGAATGGCTGATACTTACAGCCTCTTCCCACATATGCTGAGATATCTATGGTCTGATCAAAGATGCCCCTCGCTTGGTCTCCTGTCCCTAACCGTGGGAACAGGCATGAAACCATCGGTRGTTTTCTCTTCCAGGAACTTCTCTGTTTTCCCCTTGACCCTGTGTGAACTTTCAGTGTGCACAGCACTCTTAGCCAAGGGGTTCCTCGCTGAGCTGCGACCTGCAAGTAGAACCACTTCTTTGCTTTGCACCTGATTCCTAGTTTCATTCAGTGCCTCTTGTTTTTATTATTTAAGTGTCCACTCTTTCCACCCTGGATGTGGTGCATCAGTACAGGATGTCTGCAGTATGCTGAGGAAAGGCTGGTTTTGTTTTTGTATTGCAGTCGGAGGCTGATAGAGCTGCTCCTGTGTAACCAGATTTGCCTCTCCCCAAGGGTGAAAGCAGTACTCGTGTGTATTACTCGGGAGTGATGGGGTACCCTGACTGGACCAGCTCCGGGCAGCACCTYCTCTATGTCTCAAAAAGGGAGTTCTGCGTCTGCAACAAAAAGGATTCAGTTTTTCTCATGCCCTTCAACACTGACAAGGAAGAAAGATGCAAGTTAATGGGATTTTAAGACTCATCTTTTCAACTRTTTTCTCTTCTACACCGCACTTCTCGCCCCCCAAGTGTACTGCTGCTGCCGGATATAGGCAAGAGGGGATCCGGCAGAGTGTAGTCTCCATATGTCAGTGCTGCTTGCAAACTGGGTTGCAGGTAGTGTGGTTTCATGTGAGCSGGAGGGTGGCTATTTTTGCTAGTTCTAATTTAGCTTTTTGTTCAGAAATGTACCTATGAGACCAGAGCAATTCCAGAACTTGTCTGGTTATTACAGAGCTGTGCCAAGGATGCAAGGATTATCAAAGCTTCAGAACAAAATAATGTAGCTATTGAGGAGCGGTGAGGCCACTTACTGTCACCTTGAATAAAGATGCAAAGTTTCTCTTTGCTTGTTCACTTGAGAAAGCTTGGCACTGAATGCTTACTGCAGGTGTGGTCGTCTTAATCTGTGCTGTTACTGTTCATCTAGAAGGCTCTTCATGCAGAAAACTGCATTAGGTGGGGTGAAAGAAAAGAGCGGACATGATCAAACACTGAAGGAATTATTTTCCTTTGATCACTTTACCGCCAACTTCTTCACGATCAGGAGTTCAAGCAACCTGTTTGTGTGCAGGAGCACCTGGTAGCCAGCCTGATGAGAGAATGCTGGGTTTACCTCTTGGTTTGTGGTCAAAAGCCGGTGAGGTGCTTGGAGGTCAGCAGGYTCCAGTTATGGGTGGAGGACTCATGGATCAAGCTCACAAATCCAGGGAAAGCAGCCTGCCAGCTCTGGGACTTGGCTCTGCCTATTCCTACTTGCAGCTGTGCAAGTTCCTCTCAGATAATAATGCAGTCGGTAAGTGGCTCTGTATCTCTTTAYTCCACTGGAACTGGGGTAGTTTTGGGATCAGAAATGGCAGGCATGTGACCAAGATGCACTGGAGCTGGCTTAAGGAGAGTTTCAAGCCTCTGAGAGACCTTCAGATACCTGCTTGTGAGAAGCAGGCCGGTAACTGGCCTGGGCTTTGTTGAACATAATGACTTTGCGCCAGCTCTTGGCAGATGTAGCAGTTCTGGGTTGATAACCCCTSTGTAAGTGACTGGGAGTGCTTGTGGTCTCATTTTTCTAGATTTAGGGAAGCCTGTGCAAGAGCTTATTGCTCTGCTGGAGGAGGTGTTGCCTTTGCAGCTCAGCTGAGGTCTAGGATTGTGTGAGCAGTTTGGTCTGATTTGGTGCAAGATTAGGATGACGGTTTAAACTGGTTTTCATGGCATTTAATGACTTTCAGATGTATGACCAGTACATAGGAGATTTCTATGGCTACAAAACCGTGTGACCATTGGCCTTACTATTCTGCAGTGTGACAGATTAGTTGAAAAATCAAAGGAAAGCAGTTGCTGCTTTGCATCCAAAGTAACGTGAGGTCATGCATCAAACGCTTTGCAACTTGCTGACCTGGGAACACGGAAAACAAGTGGCCATAGGAGCCTGAAGCCTTAAAAGACAACAGAAGTGCTGTCATCTCTGTGAGATGGCTGCAACCCTTGCAGGTAGAATTTGGCTCTTGATGTTGCCTGTTTGCTTGAAAGGCCTTGTTTGCACTTGWATCTTAGACGTCCTTGTTCCTCTCCCAGCCTTGCAGCCACCTTTCCCAGCCCGTTGCCTTTTGTTTCCTTACTCCTGCCAGGTGTCTGCACTGTTCTTATACGCAGGGGAGCACGTTGCATTGCTACATTTTATGTATGTATGTCTCTTTTAGCTATCAGCAATGATTTTTACCCTTTGYGTGGGGGAGAGGGGGGCCAGGGATAGATATATTCCTGCATGTGTATTCTCTCCTAAATCCAGTTCTGCTTATGACCGAGGCTTAAAGCAAAAAGGTGCCTCCTCCTTAAAAGCCAGCCTAGCTTGGTTTGGCAGGGCTGGTAGACATTAATGCATGTGCTGCTTTGCCAGTCAAGTTGAGAGGGAGCAACCTCTGCTGTTGAAGAGGGAAGTGACAATTTCTAATCATTCTCAGTGGCAGCTGGGACTCACCCTCCTGACCTGCTGTCCCCTGCCGCCCGGACCAGCAGCAGTGGCTGTAGCTAAAGGAAACAATACTGCAAAGTAGATGGCAGATTGTGTTTGCTCCAGCAGCTGGAGCGAGTAGCACTTTTCTAGAGGTGAGAAAATGGATTTGCTTTTTCGCTATTGTGGAAAAACGTGCCTTGGCACCTGGGTTGAGCTGCTGGATGCTCATGGCGTTTCCATAAGGATGTAATCATTCTGTCCGTGTAGGGACGGTTGGAAACCTGAAAACAGCTGTGCTGAACAACATGAGCCGAGGGAAAAGCTGAGAGTAAATAGCCTGTGCTTATGAGAACAGTTTCCCTGCTGATCCACCTGGTCCTGCTGCACACTGCAAAGTCGTCGCTTGTCAGGGCGGGCTCTCGCACGGGGCTTCTGCAATTTGCTGCTTTTTTTTTTTTTTTTTTTTTCCAAAAGGAGACCACTGTTCCTGTGTGGGTCGATGTGGGCTCTGGCAGTGTGCCCTGGCAAACGGCAGACTTTTAGCCTGAGCAGGGAGGGCTGCAGTGGGTCACGCTGGCAGTCTGGTCCCTTCTCCAACCTGCCACTGGACTGTGCAGTGGGGGAGGCAGGAACCTTGGCAGCGACGGCTAGCTGGGCAGCCTGCTCCCGGAGAGCATCTGTGCCTGCTTGAAGTGGCTGGTTTACACCCTGAGGGGACGTGTGGATTTTCACATTGAGATTCTGAAATAATATCTTGTCTTCTCCTTTCCTGCATCGTTCTATTTGTGCATAGAAATGGTATAAAACTTCAGGAAAATATACACCACCGTGGGCTTCAGACCAGAGATTGTTGGTCTTTTCAGCATGCCTGCTGGTTCCCCTTGCACGGCTGTTCCCACACCACTGTGATGCCTCTGACAGAGAAAGTCCAAGCCAGTAAACCTCCACACCCAGCTGACCCCATCCAGAGCTGCCTGGGGACCTGCTGTTCCAATGCAGGTGCACCCGGGCTGGCGCTGCAGGGAGCTAGAGCGAGTCCAGCAAATCTGGGCACCTGCTGTACCTCCTCCCCAGGGCCTGTGGTTTCAACAGCAAACTCTCTCCAAGGGATCAAAAACATAGCTGTGGTCACAATGTGGTCCCAAGCCTTCCCAAGGAATGACAAGGTGTGTTACCATAGTGCAAGCCTTGAAGATTTTAGGTGATCTTTGGAAATGCCCTTTAGAAGCAATTCTCTTCTCCCTGGATGTTTTCGGTAACTCTTCCTCATGCCTTTCTGCTGTAGGTTGTTGCTAACTTAAATGGCTCTTCCTTGGTTTTCAGGGTCCCAACGTAATGGCGAGTAGTTTCCTTACACTTTGATGTACTAATGAAGAAGGTAAAAATAAAAATCAAGCTTCATATCAATGTTCAACCCCAAAATTACCAGCAAGATGATTCTGATACTGATTTTAGTGCAGATATTCTGGCTGTACCAAGTCTTTTTTTTGCCATTACCTGGGAAAGCAGTGTAGGAGTTTTGGTTTCTGTACCCACTGATTGCTCATCTTTGCACCTTGGGCAATAATRGATTTTTTCAAGCTCATGCTCTTTCTGTTTGCAGTAGGTCATCTCTCATATCTTCATTCTGCTATGGCATTTATCATTCAGGGACACTGAGATGCAGTGTAACAATTCACTCGCACATTAATAGCGATCAATAACATTAAAAGAAAAGAAAAAAAGCCAGCTTACATTGTGCCTGTGTGCTGTATAAAAGGATGTGTATTAAAGTGCAAAAGGCTGGTGATCTGGGTGTGGGAACACAAGGTGAGCTGTGCGAGGTGCTCCCTCTTTCTGTGGATGTAGATCCACACTGAAACTCAAGCAGCCCCCTGGGTTTAAAAACAAAACCAAACCAGCTTCCTAACCCGTCAGCTGTGCGTGAGCCTGCTGAAGGTACCATTTTCACACAAGTCCCAACCTTGGTGGCTTTGCAGCTTTGCCACAAGGGATGCAGGTCTCCCGGGATGCCAGACGTTGCATGCATCAGCAAGGGGTTGCAGTAGGTATCTTGTTACTCTACCTCCAGCCAGGAACCAAAGCACCTAGTTCCACCTCCCTCCATGCAGTAAGCACAGGAGATGCCAGCACAGTTACTTAATTTTATGTTGGTTGCTGTGATGGTACCCTGAGCASTGCAAAACCAAACAACTGGAATAAATCGCATAGCAGGGCTTGGCTGTCAGGCAGCTCTGCACTTCTCCGGTCTAGCATGAAAGCCTGAGCCTGCGAGAGCGGCTGCAGCAGCTGGGAGCAGCTCCCTGGGGTAACTCTGGTAGCGCTGGCTCCATGGTGTTGCTTGCTTTGGTTCAATTCAGGGGCACCCTAGTTGCTGTAGGAGCCCTGCTCCCCAGCACAGGTTCTCCTTTCTCTGCAAGGGCTCTTGAAGATGCTATTTCAGCCATCCTTTGGCCACTGACATTTTTTTCTAATTATTACCTTTAATTTAAATGAAGTTATCTGAGACCAAAGCCACCTGTTTGAGGTTTCCCCAGAAAATTAGTGGCACTTACTAAGCAGGCTGTGGACTGCCGGCATTATAAAAGACTTGCATGGCTGGGTAGTTTGCTCAAGATATTTGGTCTTCTGAGGGGCAAGTACAGCCCCCCCAARACGCTGCCGATGCTGAAGGCGCTGGGCAGGTGGTGCTCTGCAACTCCCCCGGGACCCCGGCTTGGACCTGCCTGTCCCCGTATAGCGAAGCCAACTCACAGTTCAGCAAAGCAGCAGCTAGAGCAGAGCTAAACTGGCTTTAGCAGACTGGAGTCTCATTCCTAGACTTCTGACATACATTTTCAYTTACAGTCGCATTTTAATGGCTACTCCCCCCCCCCSCCCCMGAAGGAAATTAATTTGCAAGAAGGAAATCTTGCAGAAGCCCCTCTTTCTGTGTGGCAGGGGCTGGATTTCAAGCACAATATATTATGGCGCAACATTGGTTATGAGAAAACCTCAGTGCTGTATATCTTTCTGCTGTAGAGACACAGAGGATTAGCTCTCTGTAATCTCTCTTGTAAGAGCTGTGCTCATCCAGTATGAATCGGAGGAGCTGCACAAAGTAAATGGTTTTTTTTCCTGAGATTAGACCAGCTCTTGATTTGGCCCATGAATCCATGCTAATGCTATTGTGTTCTCAGTAGTTCTCAGTGCTTTAATCTCTCTCTCGAGTGTAGTTTGTCTGTAGATAAAAGCGTAATTTTCTTACAGGAAAACTTTGGAAGCTGATGAGCACCTTGCTCATTAGTATTGCAAAGTTTAGTTCTATTGTTTTTTTTTTTTTTAAGGGATTCCAGCCATGCAGTGAGAAATGGCTTCAGTCAGTGACTAGATGCTCATTTATTCTGTGCACATACGAGAAAATAAAACCGTCCAAGACTCGCTCCACCTCCCGCGCACCCTGAGGAATGCACTTCTGCGAGCTTTCTTTTCCTGTTTCCCGTGTCAAAGGAAATCAGGTAGGGCGTCAGACCGCTTGAAGGTGTTTTATGTGAACAAGAGATTTTTAGGGAGTACAGTAACCAGTGCAGTAATCTGACCTTTGCAGATAATGCCTAAAAATTGTCTCTTTGGCCCTTTCAGGAGGAGAAGGTGGCGTGTGAGGGATGCCTGCTACGAACCCCAGAGCTACTGCGCCCGCCCTGGGGAGCTGCAGGCATGGCATCTGGACCAGTATTCCTTCAGGGTGGCTCTGAAGCTTCAGAATTGAAAAGAAGAAAGAAGGAAAGCAGTAATTAAATGAACATATGAAGTATGCACAGCCATGGGCCTTTTGAATTCTTAACAAAAATGTCATTTTAATTTACTGTAAAAGCTGCAATATGACCAAACAGGGCAGAGAGCAGGAGGGAGCTCCTGGGACAGCATGTGCATGGGGAGCAGGTCTCCCAGCAGCTCCTGATGAGGCAACACCAGCAGGGAGAACCTGAAACCATCTATCTTAATTAAATTACATATTGACCTCCTATGGAAATATAACAAATTCCACTGCTTCAGAGTTGTAAGCTAGAAGCAAACACCCCAGCAGCGGCTCTGACAAACGTATGAATGATGCGTTGCCCGTCCCTTGCTGCTCTTCCYAGAGTCAGAGAAGGTGGCATCTTGTGGCAGTCACATAACTGAATACCTGGTTAGGTGGAAACGAATAACCCTCGTGCCCTAGGGCTGCGGCGCTTCATTTAGATGTGTTGTGCAAGTGGGACAGACCAGCTGCACACACTGCACGATGCAGAGAAACCCACCCCTTTTGCATTTGTTTCCCCAGGCTTGCAGGAGCTGCATTTCCCCCATCTACCACCTGTGATGAGCTGCGTTGCTGGTGGGGGACGGTGGGCATGGTTTTCTTCTGCCCAGGCTCTGCTCCTCCCGCTGCAGCAAAGCTCGCCAGCCAAGGGGCTTGCCAATGCTGGCCATGTTTTCTGCTGACCAGTTTCACAGCTTTCCAGCTTGGCTTCATCTGCTGGCACAGGGTTGCTGTGCTGGGGCTGAGCTGGCCGGAGGAAAGTGAGGTTTTAGCTGCCAGTCCAGCTCAGGTCCCTAGGCTCARTGCAGCTGGGGCCAGAGCCAGGGAAGGCACCTCCTCACACCCCTTCAAACCAGCCCTGGATGCTCTCAGGAAGGCGTATTTTCTTACCTCTGAACATCTATCTCCCTACCACCAAACCAAGGATAACAGTGATCCCCGCTTCCAATCGCTTGGCTGCTGATCAGGTCCTAGAGCAATGAGCACTGCAAAAATAKAGAGAAATAATGCTAAAAATAGCTTTTGTCCTCTGCAAAGGGGAGCTCAGCTCTAGCACAGCTGTTAACCTGCATGACTTTGGGATGGCCAACAGCAAACAGCTGGGGCTCACTCTGCTGAGATGATATAAATAGAAACCAGCTGCTTGTGGCTTTGACTGCAGAATGAAACACGCTTGTTAGTGCAGGAGATGGCTGCTAATCTTTTTAAAAAGTTGTAAAAATTATTTACTGGTCTTCAGGGCTTGTGTGTTTCTGTTGTGCAGTTTGTCAGTTGGGCTGGCTCTATCTCTGGTTCATTATGCTCCACCTCTCCTAAAAGACAGCCATCTCCCATTATGAGCTCTGCCTAAGTATGATCTTTATGCAAATGGAGAAATTTAGTCTGGAAAATGGATTGCAACGCATCTGGTCTATAGGGAACAGGCAGCCATTAATGCATTTGACAGGGAACTAAAAGAAACCTCCATAACCATCAGCCAGGTGATTTTGAGAAACCTTCCCGTGGCTGTAGGGGACAAGTGCCTTGCCTAGCTTTGAGATGGTACTTCATACCTTTGGTTGCCAAAGCAAGGGGTGCTCTTCTCTGGTTCTCTGGCCGTTAAGTGTATCCCCAAATGCAGTGTGYTGCTTTGCACTGTATCAAGTACGTGTGCAAACGGACAACCTAAATTCCTCTGGTTTTAGCACTGTGGAATTGGATAGAGACACAGGGAGGACAGGAGGAGCTCATCCGCGAGGAGCATGTGCTTAAACTGCGAYAGTACAAATGGAGAACCACAGTGTTTTCACTTCATATACCACAGTCTGCTCAATTTTGCTGCTATTGGAGTTAGTGWCAAAACTTGCATCGATTTGAATAGAGCAGGACGAGGCCACTGCGCGCCCATGTGATGTTTTAATTCTCACTTCCCCATGTACTGAAAACACAAGCCCTGAAGCCTTTGAGGCTCAGTGGGGCCCTAAACCCGAAGGCTGAGGTGTGGGGCTGCAGCATCCCTGCCCAGGCTCTTGCTGCGGGGGACCGGCGGGTGGTTGGCGCAGAGACCGCCATTGAGAGCTTCTCAATTAGACATCAGTCTTTAATGAGGCACCAGGAAAGCTGCAGGTGAGAGCTGCTGTATACCAGACCCCTTTACATTCCCTGCTCCCTCATCTTCCTGTTTCTCCCTGACTTTGTGGCTGTGTTCTCCATCTCATCGTTACCTTTCTCTCGTTATCCTGCCTTCCCCTGTGTGGCGATAGGGCGGGTGCTGGTTGGGAGCGGAGGCTGGTGGTGAGGGTGAGGGGAAGCGTGTGCTGCAGCTGAGTGGGGGGCCAGTCCTCCGAGGGGAGGTGGGAGAGGGACAGGCTGCGATTTTTGGATGTCCTTCGCGTGCTGGTCTAAAAAGACCAAACGGTAACAAAAAAGGCTGTTTGCTCTCGGAAATAGTCCAATTTCTGCTTTTAAAAAATGTCTCCACTAGCAAAGTCGTTCAATTCCAGCTAACGAGGAAAGTGGCTGCAAAGATCGATGCTYCTGGACGTGTGCAGGCAGAACAGCTTCAGGACTTGGATGGCGGAAAGCTTGATACAGTCAGCTTGTGTTGTGCCTCCTGAAAAACTTACCTTTGTAGAAATGCAATCAGGGAAATTTTAGGCTTGAGATAATGTTTGGAATAGGTGACCTGAAGGCTGTGTTGATACACAGAGGYTAGCCTCTTCCCCAGATGCCTTCGTGTTCCCTCAGTGGATGGGTTAGAAAGGAAAGCCGGCAGGAAACCTTTGGTATTTTAGGAGACTTGCATGATCTGTTATAATCACCTGTTAAGATGTAATAGTAATGTAACCATGGCAGTATGTTGGGTGCTTATGTAAGCTTAGTATAAATGCCTCCTCATATTTAGCTTATGTTGACAGTCTTGACCAAGAGTTAGGAAACAATTGGAAAAAATTATTTTTATAGATATAAATTAATATATAGATTAAAATGTATTAAATTCATGTTTCTAGGGACAGCTTTCTGAAAATAATCTTTTTTTGCCACCGGTGGTTCTGCACCCTCCTGTCAGGCCATGTTAAAAACGTACATGGGAGCAGCCAAGCTGTGATGAATAAGGATGAGCCGCTGTGGCAGAGCGTGGGCTCGGCTGGGGTAGGCCCGGCTCTGCCTGTAGCGGTTTCAGAGAGACCGGCCAGAAGCCAGCCTAACAGAAGTAACAAGTCTCAGCTTCAGTGTACCCCGAAAGTCAGCAGTTTCAATTTTAAAATGGGCTGAGACGCCAGAAATGGCTGCTGGAAAAACTATGTTGCTCTTTATCCAACATAGTATAAAAGTATATGAATTTGAACAGGTTTCTTTGATTTTGAAATGCTGTGGATGGTCCTGAAAGGAGACAGGCTCTTTGCTTCCCCCCAAAGCAGGACCGGTCCCTGCTGTGGGTGACAGCACCTTAAATAAAACCGTTTAATAAAACCCTCGCCTCCTCACTCAGCCTCTCTCTGGGGAGAGCCGTAGTTATTCTAACCTGCATTTTTAGTAGTTTGCAACTCTATGCACTCTCCAGATAGAAGTGCCCATCAATAATATATTAGGATATGAATGACGAAATTTGTTGAGCAGTGGGGGAAGAARATCCACGTGGGGACCTATCACTTCGCTCTCCCTGGGGCAGCTCCGCGGACCGTGCCGTTTAACTGCAGCGGAGAAAACCTTTGTGGTTTGAATTAAACACCGCACCACTCGAAAGGTGCGATATTGCGTATTCAGAGTCTCTCCTCACGTTTGCGGCATCCGCCTTGCAGGCACTTTAATAACATTCATAACAAATTTCCTGCCCACACAAGAAAGCACTGAAGCAGGTGGGGACAAGCTCTCCGAAGGATGATGCTGACTGGTAGCTCCCAGACTCCCAGAACTGCAGACGTGGCGTATTAAACATTAATGGGGTACTAGAAAGATACCGGAGGGTATAGGGCTGATGCTAATAACACCCAGTTTCTGGAGTTTTAAAAAATTTTAGAGCAAAGATAATTGACAATGCTGAATGATGCAGTGGATGCATCCTCTCCTGACTACATGGGATGCTATYGGTGCTGCCTTGGGCGTATCAAAATTGGCGCTGGCACTGGGAAACCTTCCCCCCAGCCCTGGGCATCTGTGGGTACCAGCAGTAGCTTGGAATTATTTGCTTCGTGGAGGCTGTTTCCCTCCTGGCAGGTCATAGAGACACTCTCTGTCATGGCACCAGGTTTTCACCAACAGTGGGAGTTGTGGGGTCGGTGCCTGCTGCTGAGCTGAAGGGCTGATGGGCAAAGAGCTGCCGCGAGCAGCAGTGTCACCCTGAACACCAAGGTCCTGCCAATGCACCAGCCCTCCTCGCCTCTTGTCAGGTAAAGACAATTTCTTTAAAACCCTTTAATCAAATTATGTTCTTAAAAAAAAGGCTCCCGCATCTCCTCTGCTGGTGTTACGTATTTATTTGCTTGAAGGGCATCTGGGAGCACTTCTTTGGGCACCAGTGCCAAACCATCTTCTGCTTGCAAATGGGATGGATGCGGGTGGTGCTCTGGGTGCTGTCCCAGGGCTGGCGATGGAGCTGAGCGGTGCTGCGGCTGCTCTGCAAAGCGCTGGGGCTTCTCAGCCCCGAGAGCCATGCTCGGGGCCCTGTGGCACTGCAGGTGATGCAGGTGCTCAGGAGCCAGCTTGCGAGRGAGACCTGGGCATCATGGTGGCACCTGTTCCCCTGCTCAGGGTTTGGGTCCCRAGGTGGCCTGCAGGTCTGATCGAAGCGAGGGGCAGGAAGAGGAGAGGTGGCTAAAACACCCCAGCCKATGCGCTGAGACCCCGGCCGCGCTCCTGTCCCTCTCTGCTGGGTCTGTGCAGGAGCAGCCCTGGGAGAAGAGGCTGCTGAGAGGGACCCCGGAGAGCCCCCAGATCCAGCCCAAATCCTCCCAGAGGCACCCAGGTCTCCCCACATTTGGCTTAAGGGGGTCTAAATATCAGGACCTGCACTGGCGTGTGTATGATGCCCAGGGATGCTTTGGGCATCCGACCCCCGCGCATTGCTATGCACAGTAAGCGTGTGTTACCCCACGGCTGCATTAGCTGTTACCTCTGCCTGTGCTAAGCCATGTTTTCCGCGGTGAAGGCGCACGGAGTGCATATGAGCCCTCTCCAACAGTATTTGCTGGCCGCACCAGTCTTCRGCATCTCTGCGGAAAAGCAACCAAAAGCACCCGTGACATGAGGCAAAATTTTGCACTGGTGATTTTTCCACTTGCTTTGGAAAATAAACTGATGTGCTCTAGCGGGAACGTGGTTATGATATTTYTGGGGACTTCCAGCAGTGTCTGTCCGTGGCCCCAGATTTCTCTGTCATCTCTGCTCTTTGGTAGGTGAAACTAGCCAAAAAAGAGTGAACAATCCCTCACAGTTGTTTTCACATGCCCTTTTGAAGTAATATTTTTACAGCAAAGCAGTGTAGATCAAAATGCATTCAGGTTGGGAGGTGATACCATAAAAAAACTTCTAAAAAGTTAGCTCATCGACTCTTCAGTACTTAGGTACAAAGCAAAAATAAAGTAATTCTTAGAATAGCTTTTAAAATTGCTAAGAGATGCAGCTGTCTTTTCACTGGCAGTTTCAAAACCTAGAGCTCTGTTTATTTTAGATTACTTTGATAAACGGATGTTTTGTTAAAATCCCACTGAGTTGAGCTGCTTTTTGACTCCTGCTTCCTAATTCTGATACCTGCGTGATGGGAGGATTTGTCCCCATCACCTTTATACATGGCAACATCTGCTTTCAGCTTTCATTTGCCTTTCATAATACTCTTAAGTTTTCAGTGCTGTAGCCTGATGTCTGCTTTTACYAGCTTTGCGTACACAAGGGAGCCGGTTTGGCGAAAAATTCGGAAAATGCCGAATACTCTGTTTCTGTTGGAGCCAAGGTGCTCAAGATTTGTAGGGTTTGGACTCTCATCCTTATCGTCTTCAGGAGAAACCACATAGAAAAATGTGCTGCCTGCAACATTGGTTGGGGGCTCAAGGATCTGCTGTTAATTCCTGGGCAGATCTCCTGTGTTACAATGAACAAGTCCTTGACTCTCCGGTGTCTGAGTTTCTGCATATAGAGCCATAGAATCATATAGGTTGGAAAAGACCCTTAAGATCATTGGGTAACATATACGAAATGAGGATGCCAAAAGCTTCTCTTTCAGAGGCTTGAGGATAAGCTTACGGCTGGTCATGAGATGCTTGGAAATCATGGGCAGTAGAAGCACCAGCAGCAGAAGGGAGCAAAGACAGAGTATCTAATTCATCCACGGGCTCCTYGTTATTGATAATGCTCTGAGGAGTTAGAAAAAAGGTGATTGCAYTTCAGACGGAAACAGTCACTAATTATTCTTGATGGTTCATTTTTTTTCTCTAAAGGGCTGTGGTTATAGGCTGTAACTGCCTATAACCCATTTTTAATATAAGGTAATTTCTGCTTAAATGATCTCGCAGATCTCAAGGATATGCTAACATTTACCATCATCTATTAGATCTACATAGGAATATTTCATTTCTTCTGTAATAGCACAGCTGATGCTCATGAGAGGTTGCTTAATTACACCTACATTTTGGAAGATGAAAGATAAAAATAAATATTGGTACAAATCAAGATTTTACTTGCAGCCATGAGGAGCTGAGAGCAAAATTCACCATCATTATAGAGGTATGAACAATCTCGTCCAATATTGGCTTGTTCCTTTCTAATTGCTGATGGGTTTTACCTGATTTGCAGAGATTTCASGAGTGAGTGTTTCTCTCCCTGTATAATTCAGATGAACTGGTTTGATTTTGCATTGCCAATGCAGTAGATATAATGAGACACGGACTCTTGCAGCTCCCGGCATGGACATGACTCTGGCCGGGAGTGCAGGAGAAGACTTCAGACCCTGCCTGACCAGGGTGGGAGTGAGCTGGGGAGAGCCCAAAGCACATGGATAGAGCAAAGTGACCGCTTCACGTTGCCCCAGAGGAGTCCTCCTGGGTTTGGTCCTTCCATTAATTTAATCACTTATTTTGTCATGTCATTAAGCTGCTGTAGCGTGTTAGGCTGAACAGTTTTCCTTTCCTGGACATCACAGGTTAGCGGAAATCCCTCATTTGAAAGACACTTACTRTCAAATTCTCACATATTTCCTACTGAAAGAGCAGAGACTTGGAGTGACTTGTCCATACAGTTTCCCCAGCAAGGGGTAGGGGTGGCCACCGGTCTGCAGCTCAGCAAGGATGGAGGGTTTATCTCTGGTAGCAGACAGAAGATCTGAGGAACAGCACAGAACTCGGGTGCCGGAGGGACTGGCACGCTTTTACTGGTCTATCAGTACCCAAGTGCCTCTAGCACACATGCCTGTACGATACGTGATAGGAGACCAAACCACACTGAAAGCAAAGAGATGCAATTAGATGGCTACTCTTATCAAAGCAAACCCAAGCACATCAGTTACAGATGCATTAGATCCACTCCACCGGGTATTTTGTTATTCCTTTCTCTAGTTTACCCAGAGCATAAGAAGGTCAGAATAATTTTCTTGGCCAAGAGAGCTGTACCTGCGGTATTTTGTCAACTGATTGACATTTAGGTGGTGATGGACATATGGACATAAAACTTCGCACAACAGGCATCCRCCTGCAGTACCTGCAGCTATCGGGGTGAGGGAAGGGGGCTGCCTCTCCTATTTCTGCAAACATGCCCAAAGAGAAAGTATCCCCAATCATTTACCATTGCTCCAGGGCTGAATCACTCAGGAAGCCATCTCTCTTGGTGTCAACACAATGTGTTGTGTTAGAGGCAATCAGAAGTTTTCATGTGGAAGATTGCATAGGAAATAAGATTTCCCTGCAAGCACGTCTTTCCCGGGGCAGGCCAATGTGTTGCTTCAGGTTCTGCTTGCTTGATTTACAGTTAAAACAGAAGAACACTATGAAGGAAAGCAGTTTGTAACTCTGGGGAGGTGAGACTTGTGGCCAACTCTTCTCAATTTTGATGGCACCTAACATCTTTTTTATAGGGTCTCTCTCACATGTTCACTGGCCATTTGGGGATGCAGCAGGCGACGGCTCTCCTGGAAAGAGAGGTGTCTGTACAAGATCTCCTGGGTTGCAGGACAACTGGCAGCCTCCAAGTCAATGCAGWGGTATAGCTGTGATTATAGACACTCAAATTCAAGAAATTCCAAAATAAAGGGTTTCATCACAGCATTAAAAACTTCCCACATGAACCATTTTGAATGACTGGAGGGTAACAATCTAAATATAAATTTAACTTTTTTTTWAAAACTGATTTCAGGCACATATGTACAGCTTTGGCTGACTTTCAAAAGGAGTCTGTGGGAACATCTGACAGCAAAATTAAGTTATATGTTTCTTGTGGGAGTTTGTTTCCTACAAAAACTTGTTTCCCTGGCACTCAGATTACATATCCTGTAATCCTAACAGGATATGAACTGGTTTTAATTACCCCAGTGACAGTATTTCATCCTTTGAAGGAATCGCTTGGGGAGAGGAGAGGAACAAGGAGGTTTAGTGCAAACGTGAGGGTATGATTTATTTTTAGAGCCGGTGTGGTGATCAGCTCAGCCGCGGAGGTTTTGTCACCGATTTCAGCAGGTCACAAGTTCACACACCACTTTTGAGTTAGTTTGGGAGAATAAAGCAGTGGGAAGGAAATAGGAGACCTGGAAGCAGGCAGAGGAATAAATGGGGTAAGAGACCAATTAAACTRGATAAAAGCAAAGAGACAAACAGGGAGCATGGTGAGGGCTTTAATGACTTCTATAGCACATTTCACGGGTATTTCAGGTGAAACCTTTTTTGGCTCACTCATTTAAATAACATCGTTTCTACCAAAATAACTGGTTACATGACTAGGGTGAGCCAGATTTTAACCTTTATGTAATCTTCCTATATAAATGTAATAATTGCACAAAATGCACTTTCCAGACAGGGTATAGACTTGCGAAGGAGGTGACGGTGTGTTTCTCGATGTGTGATCAGATGCCCACYGGAGGTGGAAGGAGAATGAAACTCAGACCCAGGAAAATGCAACAGCAGTCATCTTAAACCAACGAAGTTTGCAGCTCGGTGGCTGGAACCACTGAAAAACGTATTATGTCATTAAACCCCAAATCACATCGCACAGGGTCTAATGAATCATCTGTAACTGCCTCATCATGTACCTATCAGCCCTCGTGCAGGGTTTTATCCAGCRTGCTCGCTTCTCTCGAAATTAAGGCCACATCTTCTGCTGTGTCTGAGTGAGCTGGGAGCAGGATGGGGGTGTCAAAAATGCACGCGGGCCCGTTGTGGGGGTTGCTGGAAAGGAGGGAAGCCAGCATGGCACAGAGGTGACTTGCCAGCAGACAGCCCGAACGCCGAGCCGGTACTGGTATGCATATGCGATAAGATCCCAGCGACATATTTGGGAGCTTGAAGCGGCCCCATCATCCCTGTAATATAGGGATGTAGTGTAGCCTTGTAGTGTAGCATAATGGAAATGTAAATATAAATGCAGCCCTTATGTGAGGGCTGGAACCTGCTGCAATAAATTGGATTAAGGGCTGTTTTTACACTCCTGCCTCTGGAAAGGGTTTTGGGGGGCTGGAGGCAGATGCACACCCCGGCTGCGTACTGGCAGCCCCGTGTCTGCTCCTAGAGGGGTCACCGAGGGTCTGAGCGAGCCAGCCCAGGCTTACCAGAGGGCAGCATGGATGAGCTTTCCACCAGCAGCAGAAACAAGGGAAGTCGGCTCCCARGGAGCCCGTTGTCTTCTCCCACCTCCCGATAGGCACCAAGGACAGATGCTTTCACAGGGGCCTTTCACCTACGCCAGGACGAGCCACTTGAGACATCTCGGGAGCAGTTGTGGGAGCTGCCGGTGCTGCCTGTCCAGGTGAGTTTTCTCTGCCCCTCATTTGCTTTGCTGCCTTCTTGGAGAGCAGAGCTCAGTACCTTTTTTTCCCWTTAGGAAATGAGCTGAGGTAGCTGATGGTTCCCCAGGAAGGGATATATTCGCAAACCAGGAAGGTACCAGAACAGTAACACAAAATGGAATGGTGTAGAAAGTGTAATTGTTATTTAAAAAAAAAAAAAAGGTATTTTCTGTAAATATGAATACCTGTCAGATTAGTAGGGTTTTCCCCCCATACTCTGTGATAGAGAACTTTATGGTTGGAATTCTGAAGAAATTGAAATATTCTGAAAATCTTAACCTCTTTGAAGCATGAGAGACCCTGAATAAATCCCAGGGGAATTGGTACTCCCAACGTCAGCATCTTTGAGGACACCTAGCATCAGTGGAATCAGTGCTGAACAGCCAACAGCTTCCCTCTCCCCTTCTCTGCCTGGCCCAGCATAACTTTTGGTAGCTGCAGCTCTTCAGCCCTTACCCTTTCTGCCAGGAGAATAAYTTGTGTGTGTTTTGGCAAGCAGGGGCTGTCAAACCAGCCCTCGCAGGTTGTGTGTCTGGCTGGGACGCTGCAGCAGCGGGTGCCATCCAGAGCATGCGCCCAGCACCAGCTCTCGCTGGGGCTTGTTTTAATTAGCTAAGGAGATGGGGACAGCAAYATGGGTTTTGGCTGGGTTTATAAACCAGAAAGGTTTGCACTTTGGGTCCATGTTATCTAGCAAGATTAGTAAGCCTCCATGTTTGGTGCAGTGACATTTCTCTGTTTGCAGTGTGATTGATTTTTTAAGCACCTTTCTAGTCAATACCAAAATTTTCAGGATTTATCTTAATACCTTGGACAGATGGATCCTATTGATTTGAATGGAAGTTGGGGAGAGGGGATATATAAGGAGTTCCTTATAACTGTTTACAGAGCAAACAGTTTCCATCTGCTCTCTATTTTACTGTAAAGCAAAGGATCRGTCAGCTGCAATCTTTAATAGATAACCATCATGTACATGAAAAGCACTATCCTCCCCGGCTCTGCCCGACCATAGGTGGCTTAGTCAGCACCTGGGGGGCTGTGGGGTCTCCCCCTATGGCTCTGTGGTCCCCAAGCCACACGTTTCAGAGGGGATCTCTTGGCCAGGTAGTGCTTCTGCCTCGCCTCCTGCTCCCCATGCTCAGAAAAGAAGAGTACTTGCATACACATCCCAGGCAATATTTTTTTCTTCTGTTTATTTCAAAAGTATTTTTAATAGCTTAATTGCAACAATCCAAACATCACCCRGAATTTGACATCCTCCCAGATGTACAGAATTCATACTCGGACTCAGTTGTGTATCACAGCATTAAAAACACACAGGAATGTTCCCCGAACACCATCGGCGGGTTCTTCCATGGTCTCATTAACTCCCAGCTCTACGCATCCTCCGCCAACGCCTCTGCACCGCTTTGCAATGCGGCTGCGCATCAGCCGTCTCTGCCTCCTGGGTCCATAACCATGCTTCTGTGAATGAAGGGGTGCCAAGCCCAAAATACCCATTTTTGTTTGCAAACTGTATATAACGTACCAGTAGAAATGTGATCTGTATTTAATCGGCTTAGTTATATGGCTTTTGGTCCTCTTCATTCAAAGATCTTATAGTGGAAAAATCCTGAGCTGACATCAAAAATGGGGCCGTTACGTTAAAAGCACTCACAATTATGGTATGTGTTGGAGGCAAAGTTCCTGTCAACCCAGAATTAAAGCATTTTAAAAAATGCCACTTGTTTAAAGAGATTTCAATCTTGAAATTTATTCCAGTTTAATGTTTTGCTAGGAAGCAACATCTGAAAGAGAGTACAAATCTGTGCTTGCTAATCAATGATTTACAGGAATTATGYTGCTTCATTTCACCTCTTGACTCAGCAAACACAACTGAAACTGTGTTGGAAAAATACATGCAGCTCCTTTTGACTTCTAGCAGGCATTTAAAAGTCATTACGTCTACTTAATTAGGCTATTAACCACCTGCAATTCAACTAAGTTACTCCAGACTCAGGCAAGAGCAGCATTTGCTTCCTAGAACCTACTGCTCTTTTGGTTTATTTAGGTAATTTCTGTATCATTCAACTCTTTGGGAGTACGTTGAGTGATGCCAGGCACTGGGACCTGCCATGACTGTTTCTGGCCAGAGAAATGTCATTTTTTCTGACGAACGCTCAGCTGAAATTCCTCTCGGGTCTTACAATAGTCCCTGGCTAATACCCATATTCACCAGTGACAGTAAAAACCTTGTGTAAGACTTGCTGCCATCCTCTGATTTCAGTACCGATGATGAGAAATTTCCCTAACAGTGCAGAAACAGCTGCAGAAACTTGTTCAGAAAGTGCCATTTTTGGTGCTGCAGCTGTTCGCAGGGCAATGTCCAGCACTCCAAACATCCAGCTGATGCTCTCCTGAACCCAARCTTCTGCTGCCGGGGAAGCAGCTGGCTGCTATGGACAAAGGCAGCTCTGCTCACAGCTTTTGTATGCGAGCTCATTACTGTCTCATTTGGGATTATTTTGCTTTTCTGATATGCTGATATTGGGTGGGGTTTTTGGGTTTTTTGGGTTTTTTTCCTCTTCTTTTTTAAAAAACCATGACCACTTGAAGGTCAGCTGTCAAGTGGATTGAATGATCAGCGCAGGAAAATTGAAAATCATGACATCTTGTGTGTAGGCTGTGAATAATGGGCAACATCCTTTTGATCATTAAAACAGAAAATGCTCTCTATATTTTCTGCTGTTTTTAGCACATTAAGAAGGCAGGGATATGACCGCATTGCTGATGATTTGCACCGCTTTCCTGGCAGTACATTCACTGGCTGCAGACCAGGGGCTGGCGGTGGGATGGATCCCACGCTGGAGGAGGCTTGACCAGAGGAGGCAGCTGCAGGTTGCCATGACATGCAGCTCCTCTTCAAAAACCACAGACACCCTGAGGCAGGTCCATTTTCTCCTTGGGACTGGACCAGTACTCATGGTCTCTGGACCATGGGCGTGCTTAAATTTGGGGATGGAGACAACTCCATCCCTGAGTGCTATTCAGACCAAGGCATGTCCTCAAATACATTTTGCTTTCATACAGATGAAGAAAATATAAGCCTTGACTACCCCAGTGCTGTCAAAAACCGAGGCTTTCCCTCAAGATGCAGGTGCATTGAGCATTAGAAATGAACACTCTGGTAATTTTGTGCCGCATGCCTGAGCTTTGGGACCCAATTGTATATTTTAGCACCTTACTTTCTGTTCAGAGCACCACTTTYGTTGCTTCACTGTACTTGTAGGATGGTAAGACAATTTTTCCCTTTTTTACTGCTAAAGATCTCTTAGCAAATATAACCAGACTTGGTAATTGATTCATCTTGTAATATTTATATATGCTGCCATCATACAGAAAGTCTAAACAAATCTCTCCATCCATTTTATGAGGAAAGTAGGATCACAGCATTACTGCTTTGCCAGTGTAGAGGCTGAATGTAAAATGAGTCGATAACTGCACCCGGGTCCCAAACACTCCAGTTTTGGGAACAAACTGGGGTTCAAAGGTGGCCAGAAACAATCTAGCACCAGCTACAGCACTTCACTGTGCTTCTCAAGAGCAGCTCATTGTAGAATCATAGAATCATAGAATCATTAAGGTTGGAAAAGACCTTTAAGATCATCAAGTCCAACCATCAACCCAACACCACCATGCCCACTAAACCATGTCCCGAAGTGCCACATCTACACATTTTCTGAACGCCTCCAGTGATRGTGACTCCACCACTTCCCTGGGCAGCCTATTCCAGTGCTTGACAACCCTTTCGGTGAAGAAATTTTTCCTAATGTCCAATCTAAACCTCCCCTGGTGCAACTTGAGGTCATTTCCTCTCGTCCTATCACTAGTTACTTGGGAGAAGAGACGGACAGCCACCTCRCTACAGCCTCCTTTCAGGTAGCTGTAGAGAGCGATAAGGTCTCCCCTCAGCCTCCTCTTCTCCAGGCTAAACAACCCCAGCTCCCTCAGCCGCTCCTCATAAGACTTGTTCTCCAGACCCTTCGCCAGCTTCGTTGCCCTTCTCTGGACACGCTCCAGCACCTCAATGTCCTTCTTGTAGTGAGGGGCCCAAAACTGAACACAGTATTCAAAGTGCGGCCTCACCAGTGCCGAGTACAGGGGCACGATCACCTCCCTACTCCTGCTGGCCACACTATTCCTGACACAGGCCAGGATGCTGTTGGCCTTCTTGGCCACCTGGGCACACTGCCGGCTCATGTTCAGCCGGCACCCCCAGGTCCTTTTCCGCCGGGCAGCTTTCCAGCCACTCTTCCCCAAGCCTGTAGCGTTGCCTGGGGTTGTTGTGACCCAAGTGCAGGACCCAGCACTTGGTCTTGTTGAACCTCATGCAGTTGGCCTCAGCCATCGATCCAGYCTGTCCAGATGCCTCTGCAGAGCCTTCCTCCCCTCAGGCAGATCAGCTTGGTGCCGTCTGCAAACTTACTGAGGGAGCATGCAACCCCTTCATCCAGATCATTGATAAAGATATCAAACAAGACCGGCCCCAAAACTGAGCCCTGGGGAACACCGCTCGTGACCGGCCGCCAACTGGATTTRACTCCATTCACCACAACTCTCTGGGCTCGGCCGTCCAGCCAGTTTTTTACCCAGCAAAGAGTACACCCGTCTAAGCCATGAGCCACCAGCTTCTCTAGGAGAATGCTGTGGGAGACAGTGTCAAAGGCTTTACTAAAGTCCAGGTAGACCACATCCACAGCCTTCCCCTCATCCACTGGGTGGGTCACCTGGTCATAGAAGGAGATCAGGTTGGTCAAGCAGGACCCGCCTTTCATGAACCYRTGYTGGCTGGGCCCGATCCCCTGGTTGTCCTGCACCTGCCTCATGAGTGCCCTCAAGATGAACGGCTTCATAATCTTCCCCGGTACTGAGGTGAGGCTGGCAGGTCTGTGGTTCCCCAGATCCTCCCTCCGGCCCTTCTTGTAGATGGGCATCATGTTGGCAAGCCTCCAGTCGTCTGGGATCTCCCCCGTTAACCAGGACCGCTGATAAATGATGGAGAGTGGCTTCACAAGCTCCTCCGCCAGCTCCCTCAGTACTCTCGGGTGGATCCCATCCGGCCCCATAGACTTGTGAGTGTCCAGGTGGCATAGCAGGTCGTTAACCACTTCCTCTTGGATTATGGGGGGTGTATTCTGCTCTGTGTCCCTGTCTTCCAGCTCAGGGGGCTGAATACCCTAAGGATAACCAGTCTGACTACTAAAGACTGAGGCAAAGAAAGCATTAAGTATCTCAGCCTTTTCCTCATCCTTGGTGGCAATGTTCCCCCCGGCATCCAGTACAGGATGGAGATTCTCCTTGGCTCTCTTTTGTCGTTAATATATTTGTAAAAACACTTTTTATTGTCTCTTATGACAGTGGCCAGATTGAGTTCTAGCTGGGCTTTTGCTATTATAATTTTCTCTCTGCATGACCTAACGAGATCCCTGTACTCTTCCTGAGTTGCCTGCCCTTTCTTCCAACAGTGCTAGACTCTCCTTTTTTCCCTGAGTCCCAGCAAAAGCTCCCTGTTCAGCCAGGCCGGTTGTCTTCTCCGCCAGCTCTTCATACGGCACAGTTACCCTCCTTTTCTTAACAGAGGCAGTCATGATGACGGGGCTGACTGCCTCGACCTAGGCAACCCCCTGGATGGACCTTCATCTACATCCTCATTTGCCTGGCCCTCAAGTCCCAGAGCCCCATATCTGTTGTGTAAGGGCAGCTGCGAAGGCAAGGGAGGCTGGGAGGGGATTCGCCTGGCGCCCCGAGCAGGGACCCGTTTCCATTCCTCCCCATCTCTTAGGTCCCCTCCTTCTGCCTGGTGGCACGAGGGAAGGGGATCCTCTGCTTCTTGTGGAGCCTCCACCTGCTGCCTTTGCCTCAGGGATGGCAGC
>JASVER010000043.1:4275891-4303849 GCA_030449065.1 Oceanodroma leucorhoa
TCGCTAGGTCCTCTTCTGGGAGGGCGATGACGGCTAGTTAAGCCAGCCTCTGGAGCTGGGAGGGGGACGGTGCCCGGCCCGCATGCGGACGGCGCATGAGCTGCCCGCGCAAACCGCCGCCCCCCRCCCTGCTGCCGCCCCACGCCCTGTTTGCCCGCCCTGATCCCCGCGCTCCCGGGGGCTGCTCTTGTGCKTGAGGGAGTTTGGCCGCCGACACCCTTGTCCYCGCCAGCGTGARCCAGAGCTGCCGCCCGTCAGGAGCTCGGTCCTCCGGCTCGGGAGGACCGGGGGGCTGGGGCACCCTCTCTCTCCCTGCACGTTTGCCTTCCCGCTTTGGCYGCTTTAGGAAGGGTCCCCCGGCGTGATCCTCCACTTCAGAGCCCTTCGTCGGCTTCCAATGTCAGTCTTTTTTTTTTTTTTTTCCTTTTTCTTTTGCCTTTCTCTGTTTTTTCATATCTTGACAATTCAAATAGCACAGTTGCTAGCCCTGACTCAAGGGCAGGGGCAGGCGTGTACAATGCCTAAAGACAAGGACCGTCCTTTGGAGCCACAGCGGGCTGCGGCGATGGCAAACCCTGTCCTGAGGCACAGCGAAGGGAATTGCCCGTTATCACCCAACCAARCTGCTTTAACAACCCTGGGCCCGATCCTCTGGTTGTCCTGCACCTGCCTCATGAGCACCCTCAAGATGAACCGCTCCATGATCTTCCCCGGCACCGAGGTCAGGCTGACAGGCCTGTAGTTCCCCGGATCCTCCCTCTGGCCCTTCTTGTAGATGGGCATCACATTGGCAAGCCTCCAGCCGCAAACTCCCAGCAACCGAACCGACCTACAAAATAACATCTTTGTGCATCAAGAGCCAGTAAATTATCCTTGATGCTGTAGCTGTGTACCGGTGGTCTTTTTTGATAAAAGTGGTCAGTAGTGAGTGGAGGTCTATTATTAATGTTTCTTTGCCTGAATTAGAATCACATTACCATGCCCTTGCAATTGCCAAACAGGTAAAAATATTGAAGTTTTGAGAATTTGTTCATATAATGGTGTTTGCAGCAATCTAGTAGTCTCAGTTTTAATCCCTTTAGAAGCTCTAGTCATAGGAGTGAATGTACAGGGTAGGGGGTTTTCCAAATGGGATTTACATCCTTCCGGCTTTCTTTTAAAAGGTTTAAACAAATAAGATGAAACAGGCAAATAAAATAGGAAGGACTTGTTACATAAAACTTGTATCTTTAGCATCTTTCTCTGAGTTCATGGCAAGGATTTCTGTTGGTAGGAAAAATATTCAGTCTGCTCATTCCAACCATGACAAGTAATTTATACTCATAATTTAGATTTCACAAAACAATTTTTAACAGAAAAATACTCAGAAAAGTGTCTAATTTTGGTGTGTATGGTTAATTTGCTGGTGTTAATATTTCAGCTGTTTGCGATCAATGCAAATGGGAAAGTGATACCAACCAGAAACCAGCACAGAACTGGTCATTCCTTTCACAGTTCACACTTAGTGAAATACAGAAGTAAGCAAATACCAAAGCCAGTGGAATGAACTGCAGAAGTAAAATTCTTGATGTTCGTAATAGGACATAATAATGCCAACTCCATCAAAGATATCTACCAAGCTGTGCCCCTTTAAAAAGAAAAAAAAATTAAACAGGAATGCCTTTGAGCAGATATATTATCACTGAAGTCTTTTTAAGTTGGCTTGAAATTTGGAACTGATATTTTTGCAGAGAGTATACAACAAGGTAGTATTCTAGTCAGCTAAAAATGTGTGTGTCTGTACACGTGAAGGGATGGCATTTTTTGTTTTTGTAAATAAACAATGTCTCCACACACACACACACACACACTAAAAACCCCAAAACGTTTTTCAGACGTTGTGCTTTCAGATACAATAAAATTGGAACTGAATTCTTGCACTGTCTGTACAACCCATGGATGTTACTATAAGCAAATCTTTTGGACATATTTTACTTGCAGGGAATAAAACTGATTCACTGATACAAAAATTAGGAAATGATAGCCACTGAGAAAACACCTGGTGTTTGAATTGCACATTGTCAGAAATATCAGTAATTTTCCCCAAGTTGTTTATTGTATATAGCTATAAAAGCATTAATTTTGCATTGACTCACTGGCTTTAAAAAGTAATCTTACAATCTGCAAAGTACAAAGGGATTATGGGAACATCTTTGTATTTCTTAGATGGTCTGATAAAGCATCACCCGCTGGGGGGCCTAATCCTGAAAACACTTGGGACAATGATGTTACACAATTTCAAATCCACCCACATCCTCATGCCCGGTGCTTCCTCGTGCTGAGTCCAGGCGTGGGAGCTGGCTGGCACACACCTGGGCGTGACATGGCCTGGGGACTGGGAGGACCGGAGGCATGGGCATCTGCACCTACGATATAGCCATCACTGTAAGGGATCAGCATGGCTGCTTTTCCAGTAGTAGGCTGGGTGATCATCTTCCCAAAATCAGCCCTTGACAGTGTTCACCTCCTGAATGAAGTGCAGATGGTGAGTGTAGGCACGCGGTCCCTCTCTCTTCCCTCCATGTCTCACAAAACACTTCTCTCCATGTTCCAGACGAGGCAGCTRAGCCTGTGATGCAACCAGAGCTACCTGGGGCTGTGACAGTGTCTCATCATTTTGTGATGGGGCATAATGCATGTGCGTATGGAGAGCAAAGCAAGTCTTTGGTTTTCTGCTGGCTTTGTTGGAAAACACTTCTGAGCCTCTCCCTTTCCCCACACTTTTCATTCCTTAATAACAGTACACTTGCTGTACCTTGAGAAAAGCTTATATGTTTTTTCTCATGCTAAATTGCCTGACTACTGGGTACCCCGCTGTAAACCGCATCCATATTTACTGTCTCGTTCCTTTCCCAAGGAAGGACTAAACACAATAGATAGGAAGGCTGCAGGTTCAAAGCCCTACTTCAAAGCAAAACTACATCATTTCAGTTCCCAAGAGTTGAAAGTTTGAATTTGATCCTAGACCTCTTTTTGGCTATGAAATATTTAGGGCAACTGCATTGTTCTTTTTTTCCTGGTTTAAAGGTATATTGTAATTAAAGGGTAGATGTTCTCCATTTAATAAACAAAGAGAGTAAGAAAAAAGGCATGCATCTTTATTGGTAGCTGCATTTGGACTGTGGCCATGTAAACTGAAGTAGTCCTTCCTCTATGCCATTGCTACACAACACATTTATAATGCATAACGAACCGCTTACTGTGCATACGTTAATATGCATCTCCTACAAGTCAAATATCAGTGGAATAGGCCATACCTTCATGCATTTTCCACAGACAATGTATTTAGATGACCTTTAAAGGTCCCTTCCAACCCAAACTATTCTATGATTCTATGATAATGCTTCTGTTTTCCTAGCATGAGTATCCACGAAATCAGAATATGAGCTCAAATATGGAAGTCTTCACAAAAAAGAAATTGCATATTGGTTGTACAATTTGCAATGCACACTTCAATAGTTACTTTGTGTGAGTCAAGTATTAATATGCCCTAATGGAGTTTATTATGTAACATAACATTTATTGTCTTATTTAACTATAACATTGAAAATGTGTGTTGGTTTGGAAAGGCACATTAGTAATCCAATTAGAGCAGAAGCCATATCCATAGATGTGCTAGCAATCAGCAAAGTATGATTTTGTCTAGATTAGCTCTGAACATTCATTGTAATAATTAGTCACCAAATATTTTTCAAGTTAAAGGTTAGAAAAACACAAAAAAGTGAAAAAGGCCTCCTTGCTACCGCTAATTTCCATATAATTATAAATTCATCCCACACAGGCAATCAGGTTTATACCAAACCTGCCTGCCTGGCTATATGGCCTCCACTGCTGCTCAAGTCCTCCTTTCAGTAGCAAGTGAAGACATGACTGAAATACAGGTAAATGGTTGTAGTATACTCAAATTTTCACCCACAGAAAGCTGGTGAGGAGAAGAGATCAAGGGCCAGGGCTGAAGTCGTGCTGGGACACCAGCGCTACACCGACAGGCAGCATTGCAGTGCGTCTCTGGGTAACCTAAGCATGGCATGGGGTGGTCACCAAGAGCTTTAACACGAATTCTTATACCTCTCTTGTCTTCCACCGGGTATTTTTGCTGCAATTAGAGCTGGTAATTGGGTTATCAAATAGCAAGTACATGTCAAAGAGGCACAAATATTCTTTACAACAGACCTTCTTTCCATTTTCAGTTGTGCCTACTGCTGCAGAGCCCCAGCCACTGCCTAGAGTACCTTTGTACATCTTGCTAGCAGTAATGGGAGTTACTTGTGCAATGCTTCTTCCGCAGGGAGACAGGCAAGCTACAGCCTCGTCCTTCAGAAACTTCCATCTGTGACTGAGGTCAGTGAGATTACTTCTCTGAATATTTATATCGTCTGAAGGACATCCTTTGCATTGCAAGGAAATAAAAGGCAATCTGAACTTTTTGCACAAAAAGAGAAGTGTGTTTGCAGATGGGAAGAAACCAAAGAGAATTGGATGACGTCTCAGGTCATCCTGTCCAAACTTTGAGACACACAGAGGAAAGACAAACCCTAAGAAGTAAATGTAGTGACTTGTCGAACACTACAAGTTTCACAAGAAACTGTTCCTTGTAACTGTTCTGCCCTGAGCTCCAGGGGAAAGAGAAGATGTCGCTTGAATTTGGTCATTGTCCCTTATTAATTTTCACTTAAATTTTAATTCTCATCTGCAAGATATTAGCACGCAGGCCAGGTGAACACGGTATCTCCTCCCTTTGTGCTGGAGGTCTGAGCAATTCATGCCTGTGCAATCATTGCTCCCACTTGCTCTGCCTCACAGAGAAGTCCCAAGTCCTGTAGCTTTCCGCTGCTCCTGAATGCTCTTCTCAGGCTCAGGCAGCAAAAGACCAATTTGGGGCACGGGGTCTGAGCTCCCGTCTGTGCTGCCTGTACAGCTGCTCAGGCAACTGGGATGTCTGGGTCTGTGCCAGCTAGGAGTCACTGCTGCCATTTTGCAGGGTGGTGCAGAGAGGGTTGTATCAGGGAAAATGAACTTTTAAATCCTAAGTTAATTGCATTCTTTCAAGGCTGTCCGAAAATAAAACCTGGAAAAAAAAACATTTCAAGAATGTAATACAACCCCCAAGTTACCTGAAAAGAAAGTGCAATCTACTGCAGTGTGCTTTCACTGTCCCACTCTGTTCCTTCAGTTTCCTTCTGATTGCTTGTGCTTCAGCCTGTGTCCGGGTATCGCAGGTATCTGCTTTGTCTGTGAAAATGAAATACCAGGAGGAATTGCACTTGGTGCAACTGGTTCATGTTTAGGGTTTAATTCACAAAAGCAGCAGGCTGCCCTGGGGAATTCTGAGTTGGACCATGCATGATAAAAGAGAGGAGTTAGGTGCCCAAGCCTGGCAAGTTTAAAGAGAAGTTGTCACAAAAAAAACTAAAGAAAGAGCAGGAAGGACTAGGAAAGACTGATCTCTAATCTCCTATGTCCTCTTGGCTCATGTACTCATGCACACAGGTGATGGGTGTCCAGGTAGCGCTAGCAGGCAGAAAAGTAGAGATTTGGAGCTTGTTTTTCATGCATCCTTGAAAAATACTTTAGCTACTGAGTATGAGGGAACTGTAAGGCCACTCCTTGCATGACCCAGTTCAGTAACTGTGCTCTGAACCCTCTCGTAAACTGGCCCTGCTGAGCCAGATGGGGTTGGGGATTTTTATGGGGCTTAGATACGAGCTGGGGGCCTCTATGGTTCAGTTGTGTCAGCCTCTGGGGATATGTGCGCTGCAAGAAATAGGGGCGCTGGTAGAAAATTTGGCATGCGTTTTATATGCCTCTGAGGCTAAGGAGAAGCAAAATGGAGTTTATCACGGATCTTGGGAGTAAAGAAACATTAGACCTAAGTGCATAGAGTAGCAATCAGATGCCCAAATCTCTTGGGGAACCCAGCTCTGGGAGCCAATCCAACTCACCCTGCAGTTCCAATAGGAACTGCAAAGGGTCCTGCAATGGCACCACTGTATCACTAGTACCAAAAGACTCMGAAACATTTAAATCATATTACAACAGACTGTGTGTCTGCCTTTGACTGGACTCAGAAAAAGTACAGAAATGGCAGAGGAGGTATGTACAATTTTCTATGACTTCACTGTATTTCCCAGGCAGGAATAGGTAGTTTGAAAACAATTTACAAACATTTAAACAGGTCCCTAATCATAGTTATAATATTTATCCTTTAAAAACACTTACTGAAAAAATAAAACCCTTTAATTTGCAGATTTGTTATCATAAAAATATAGTTCTTGAACTCACAGAATGTTAATGCATTYGAACATGTTTTTATGAGTAAAATGATAAACCTAGGTAATTCTGCTGTGGCTTGGGATCCTATCTATTCAAAGACTTAAGACCTTTGGGACAGAGCCTGTCTGCCTCAATTTATGCAGCACTTCACACAGCGGGGTCCGTTCTAATGAGTAATAGTTCCCGTGATGGCAAGTGTACCAAGATACAACCCTAAGAGAGGTCTAGCTGCAAAAAGAGAGCAGTGCCCCATACACACTCTTAATAAACAAACACATAAATCATCATAGTTAAAGAGATTTACCCATGGGGGTAATCCTGAAGGAAAAGAACAAGTTTTTATTCGTTTTCCTGCCTCTGCTGTTTCCAAAAATGGTCCCTGCAGCTCTGGAAGTCGCCTTCCTGAACTGGGTCTTTGCAGTCGGTCTTTGAGTCTTTCCCAGACCATGACCTGCCCCTACACATGCTGCTTAAATTTATCCTTTAGTGGGCTTCAAATTAGGATCACCAAACACTTTGACGTCTGCCTGCTTCTTCAAAGGGCCACTCAAATGTAGCATCTGAGATGGAGTGCACAGACAGACAGGCACACAGACACATGGACCTTATGGGGTCTCTCTGCCACCAGGGAAGCTCCTGCCACATGAATGCCTCTTGAATGCAGTCTCTGCCATACCACGTACTCTTAAATATGAGTCCGTATCAGGTAGTTACAGAACACAAACATCATTGAGTGTTTCTGGCCAAATGCATCTTGATAAAAGCTATGACTACGTTTATAGTATGATACAGATCCACATGTGATGGTTTATCTGCTGCTCTGGTTCCTTCTCCTTCAGGCAAAAGATACAGTCACTGCCATACTTCAGCTGGCAGGCTCAAGTGTGCAAAACCTCAAATTAAAAGTTAGTTTTCTGMGGTTAAATTCTAAAACATTTTGCACTACTACAAATTTAAAGGAAAGCAAACCGATGGATACCCCAAACCCATGCAAAACAAAGTAAAGTAAATAAGCAACAGAGTAAAATATCTATATGAAACTTCATGGAAATATTTTCAAACGTTTCTAATATTCCTAGTTTGTTTTCATCAGCTTTTTCAATTTATTCAGCAATCAACCTAGTACTCATTATCTTGCCTGTAATTACCCAAGTTGTTTTCAAGAGCTGACCATTGTGACGTCTCAGACTTCAGGTTTAAGTTATATTTCTTGCTGGAATCAGCAGAAGCCTTTTTATTACCTTCACAGCATTAAAGCAGTGGCATAGTATAGAGAATTTAGAGACATGATCCAGAGCTTTGCACATATTTCTGAAAGAGATTTGCAGTAATTCCTATGCACCCATTTGGTATGCTAAACTGGACACTTAGACAAGGTTTGCTTGAAGATGCTTCTGGTTCTTCAGGGGTTTGGGCTGGCACAGGTTAAATATGACGAGACAGCAGGAACAGCCTTAGGCCAATTTGTGACTTAGTACCAATGTTTTGGGGAAAACCAGCTTCTGGGGGAGCTCCAAAGCAATGCTCTTCTGTATAACCTTCACAAGCAGATTTGTGGGAAACAAATACGGGATTGGGACCCCCAAAGAACTGCAAAGGAATTATTTGCATGAATCTCTGCAACAATATTGCAGAAGTAAAAGATGCAAATTTAGGACAACAGAGAGCCTACATTCATTTTAGCTACTTATTTTCATGTAAAAGTAATGATATAAGGATTTCAGAGGTGATGCAAACATTTGAGACCAGAGGTGCGTACTGGCTTCTCTTGCATTAAATGAAGTCAGTACCGAAGTTGACAATTGACTGTTTTCAGTAATTCAGCAGGTAGGAATAGTATTGCACATTTTGACATGGTTCTTGATAATCCCCTGACTTTTAAGAGTTAGGCAGCAGGTAATGTTTCAGGCAAGACTGGCTAAAAAACAACATTTAAGGTCAGGAGAATTCAGCCCATTTGATCCTCTACATTATATACAGGCCTGCTATGAGCATTTGCTGAGGAGCATCGAGTACAAAGTTCAGGGCCAGATCCAGACTTCAACAAATGGTGAGATACTGCTTTAGCCAAACCTTATCAACCCCAAGTTTGAATCTGGAGCTGAACTTGCCCATTTTATGCATTTTAACCCAGAGTTTGGGTTCAGGCTATGTTCTGAAGAACAACATGTTGGTTTTGACACCATCATAACCATGCACACCATTCTTCTATAATTGCATTAGATTCTTCATCAAAGACATCCAAGTCTCTTCCAAAAAACCCCTTTGGGGAAAACTATAACATTACGGTAAAGATATTACTGCATATTAGAGAAGACTTATAAAACCCCAAGAAACTAAAATGCTGAACACCCAATGAATACCAAGGCTGTCTCTGAATTTAAAACTTTCCAGTAGTTTACAGTGATAATTCCACCCTAATCACCATTTTGTTTTTATTAAAGAAACAAAAGGAATTTCAAAAACTCTACCTAGAATCACTTGTTTCTGCCAAGCGGTTGTTCATGATGGCTAGAGCACCCACCCCTGCGGAGAAACCGTTTTGTCTCGTATTGATACAAACGTTCCTCGGGTAGCCGTTGGCTGTCTCGGACAACTGCTTTTGCAAAATAGCCAGGGAGACTTTATTTGATGCTGTGAGCTCCCTCATGGAGATCATCTCTCCAGAAAGCCTCCTCCCCTCGGTGTCACTGTCGTACTGTCCATCAGTGTCCATTGAGATGTTATGTCGACGTAGGCGGGCTCCTGGGGTGATGGCGTTGCGACGCCCAAGGCGGGCACTTGATTTATGGCACTTTGGGCAACATCTGCATTCGAATTTTTTCAACACCCAGTTCAAAACTTGCTTGATTACAATTGAGATGACATTAAAAAGAGAGTATATGCAACATACCCCCATTAATATAAATATGAAGTTTCCGAATCTATATAATCCCTGATTTTGGTACGCAGCGTTTTGGCTGCTTACCAAATCTCCAAAGCCGATGGTGCTGAAGGTGACAAAGCAATAGTACAAGGAGTCAACGTAGTTCCATCCTTCCACCGCTGTGTACATTGCAGAGGCGCAGCAGGAGAGGGTAATAGCAAAAATTCCCAGAATCAGCATCACGTGGTAAACGGACGGCTTCCAGCCCACGAGGCTGCCCACCCCCGACATAGCTGGCCCCCTTCGGAAGTTGGGAGGTAGGAGACCACTTCTTCGCAGCTGTCTTTCATGGCATGCCTTCATGATAAATGCCAGGAGAGAGATAATGCGCTCCAAGAAGAGGTTGAAGAAAAGAATAGTCCCGGCACACCCAAAAAGGCCATAAATGATGAGGAATACTTTTCCAGCCACGGTTGCTGGTGTGGTCATCCCGAAACCTAAGGTGTGGAGATAAATGAGTAACGTTAATGACATGGTTTCTCATGTGTAAGCTCAGGATGTACGTAACTAACAAAGGTCACTGGACAAAAGAAGGAGTACTATCTCTAAGTCAGCTTAGGCCAACAGGAAACCGAGTTTTGTAAAGAACGAAGGAAGTACCAGAAAGCTCAACGAGATGATCAAAACTCAAGAGAGAGCAAAACATCCTCGCAGAGATGAAAGATGATATTAACAGAGAAACACCACTCCGAAAATGCAGGCGGAGGCATTCCTGATCCCAAATCACCTTGAGATGAGATGAGGTGAAGAGGCCCTTTCCCTGCTCCCACGCGCATGAGCCAGCATGGCCTGATGGAAAGTTTAAGCTCTCTATTGACAAGCTCTAACCCAGCGTAATGCTATTGTTATCGAGGGCTGATAATACCACTCCCACTGAGAAGATGGAAGGTTTCAGGTTGTGTAACAGAAAAAAACCCCCACCTCGCAAAGATCAAATATTGTTTTAAAAATAACAGCACTTTCAAGTCTTAACCAAATCCCAACTGCGACTGGCCCACCTGATATAATCACAGGAGAAAGCAAAAGCCATGGCCCCATTTTAAGTCACTGGCGAGATACCCCCACTGCAGAGCCACCTGGCAGACTGGGAGCACTAGGATCTTGCAGACTGATAATTACAGCAGGGAGAAACACTGCCGCACAGTTAAATAGAAAAAATGGGGTATACAAACTCTGGAAAGATCCAGCAGCAATATTAATTCACCTCTTCTTTACAAGAATTTTCTTTTGACATTACTCATACACATAATTTTGTATATAAGCAGTAATGCCTTGTAGCTATAGATGCTTAAATAACAGCAAAAGTGATCTTAAATTTGCATGCAAATAAATACAGTAAGTTTGCTCCACATTATTTGCTGATACCAGTTATTTTATGAAAAAGAATTACATATATTTCACATACTATCTCAGGAAGATTCTTCTGAAACTCAATTCTGTAGGTATTGCCCTTGTTCTGCTATTCTTCCCTATAAAAATGCTCAGTGGCTCAGTCAAATAGCATACTGACAGGACTGAGGTGACTGCTCATGTTCCATGAATAATTAACCACATCTAATCTAAATTTATGGTTTGTGAAAAATCCACATGCTGAAATTTCTTTACCTCGTTGTTCCATGAAAATGCTGAGCAAGTAACATATTCAGGGAGGTAAATATCAACATCAGACCACATCGACGAAAGTTTGTGAAGAAAAAGGAGCTACTTCTAGCATAGAGCTTAATGAAATCATTAAATCCAATTTATTATAACACCTTTAAACAGCAACAGGAAAATATTCCCTATGTATAATGAGTTGAGACTGCTGCTTGAAATCTATTGATTTATTTTTGTAATTTTTTATTTTTGTATTTTTCTGGGTAATTTATTTGCGCTACCTTCGTACTTCATTGATACAGAACTTTGCATTTGTTGATAAAAGAATGTAAATGCTTATGACAAGTAAACTTGGAAATATCATTTCAATGACACGAAGGTGCACAAGGAAAGAGGTGGTCCTACTTTCACAACAGATTTGGCATGCTTGGAAACAGCTATGTGACAGTAATTCGGACTGTACTGCATCATCAGTATCTTCATAGTAGAAACAGTCTTTTCTGTAAAAGACAGTGAAAAACTTGCACAGTATTACCAGAAAACAAAAAATTATCAAAGGGGTCGTCATTCTGGACCCACGGTCTCTCCATTTTGTCATGCTAAAAGACCACCTTTGAGCCGATCTCACAAAGCCTGCCTTGGGGCCCCAGGCCTACCAGAGGGGAATTGGAAGCTCCTCTCAGTTCCTCCTCCTCTCCGGGGTGAAGCTGTTATCTGGGTCGGGCTGGCTGCTCGCAGGAGCCTTCTCATTTGATGATGAATATCCACTAGTGTCTGGTCCCCAGAAGAAGCCGGGAGCCTGTTGCAGTTGCCAGCTAGGGATACACGGCCAGCTCATTATGGAGAAGGCATCTGTTCGCCTATGCCTTGTCAGCAAAGCATTTAAACATGTGCTCCACAGCAAGCATGTGAACATCACCATCAAAATAAATGGGTTTATTGTCACACATATAGCTAGACACATTTATTAATTAAAGAAAAAAAAAATAATGACAGTTTGGATGAAGTTGTAAATGCGCTGAAGCTTTTCAGTATTTTTGGGTGATCATTCATGAGAGGTGGTGAAGTCTTATATTTTTGATGCGGTTTGTTTAAGCAAGATTTTCTGAAGCACAATGTTACCAAAATTCAGTATGTAACTAAGCAAGGTAAAAGGACCCACCACGGCAACGAGAGTGCTAAGACTTACATAAAACAGGCAAAAAGTAAGACCAGGGAGACACGGTAACTTCAGGTCAACAGCTAGCAGATAGAAGTGTCCTCATGTACTCTTCGTACAGGGTCTTCCTTCGCTAGCTGCGTTTGTCCCTTCGGCACCACCTGGACCACGAGGGGTTAGTCCTAGCATGTTCTGTACAATACGTCTGAGCTCAGTCCCGCTCGAGTCCCTCACCCTGACTTGTATAATAGGTTTTGTGGTTACTATTCTGCTCGTCTGGACTTTTAATTTACTTAAGCTGGTGATGGATTCAAGAGGTAGTGCAACTGGACGACCTTGTGAAGACTTACGTGCCTTGTGATATGCTTCCCGTTGCTTTTCTTTTCTTTTACCCATTTTCTTATGGGTAAAAGAGATGGTTGGTGCCAGAAAACAAGAAGGAATAGCGGCTTTAGTATCTGTGAGCTCTTCTCTCAGGCCAATCGGTTTGGCAATTACCTTGTCTTACTATATTTTGAGATTAAAGGTGTTGACAGTTTTCCAGTAAAGATATATTTAACCAGAGATGGAGGAAAGTTTTGGTCACCTTGAAAACTGAACGCAAGAAAGTCTTCCTTTACCATGGCATTGTGTGTCCCTGCTTCTTTCAGCCAGGCCCTCAGCTCTTATAGAAGCATCCTGCCATGGGACTTGGCTCATACAGCAAGTCAGCACAACTGAGCAATCATTTTAAATCCCGGAGTGTAGGTCATGAGTAGCATCACCTCTACCACCTCTTAATAATGCAGTTATATTTAAAGGAATCAAAAGAAACTAAAATTGTTGAATATAACTTTTTAAACAAATGATTTCTCAGAAATAAACAAAAAAGCTTATAACCAGAATGCTGCTTCCAGAGGGAAAGATGTTCTTGCAACATAAAGACTAAGCTCTTACAGGGCTGGTCCCCAAGAGATGTGGGTTACAGAACACAGGCAGATAAACTAAGAGCAACCGGTTTTGTTTCATGTCTGTTCCACACTTGCTTTAGTTCATGGCTTTCCATAGTCTTTATTGACTAACACATATACTGTATCAAGGAAGACATTATCATATTCTGAATTTTGAGACTAAAATTCCATATTTTGATTCTGGCGCTCCCTTCAACCCCTTTTCCACCTGTTAGCATTTCATCATTATTGCCCCTGAGAGATATACCTGTATATTTCACAACTACCTCTCATTTATTCTATAGCTCCTTACCACCTAACATCCAGAAACAGTTGCCTTGGATACAGGGTCACAGCTCAGAGCTGACAAAACCGCCGCAGATGGAAACATTCTGCTGCATCTAGCACTTTTACCCAAGGAGTGAGAATACTATGAGGCAGCTCTTCCACCTGGCTTTGCATTTTCAGACTACAAATTAAAAACTTACTTTCCCTTTAACATTTTTGTCCGCCTGCTTTATTAAAATACCCCTCTTTGGGCTCAAACAGTAATTTTTTTTAGAGCTTTTCCATTGCCAGAGCCTTTAATACCAAGGTTATGTACAATCACACTTGATCTTATTCAGATTACTATCTGGAAACAGAGCTCCTGAATGGTAGTGGTCTGTCCAGCACCGTGTGCATGAAGACACTTTAAGTTAGACCCATGCTAAGTCTGAAGACATGAGATACCACTGCAGTTTTTAGGGCTGGTCTAACCTGTATTGTACACAAGCTTGCAGTCCTTGGTGACCCATGTACTGGAGCAGATACCCCATGGAGAAAATACTGAGTGACTATGCAACTAAGGACTGACTCCCATAATCTATCTATCTATCTATCTATCTATCTATCTATCTATCTACCTGTCTATCTACCTACCTACCCATCCAGTCATCCATCCATCCATCCATCCATCCTTGGTAATATATATACCACTTTAACTTGAATAATATTCTTTTAACATGGACTTGTTCTCTCCAAAGCCTACAGTAAATAGATGGTCAGATGTCCTGTAAATTTGCTTTGTGAACCAGGTCAGGCTAAACCAGGTCTTTCTTTTCCCTAACTCCTACGACTGTTCAGTACCTAAAAATGTGCATACATGCACACAATCCACCAGAGACTGTGGGAAAAGATGCCCAATCTATTCTGTGACCTGAAAGAGCACCATGATAAACTTGAGTAGTGTAGTTAAAAACCATCCAGGTCACTGCTGTTGTTCCTTGTTACATCTCCACCAGTGAAATATTAGTCAGGTGTTTGAGACAACTGCTACTCAAAAGGAGCCATGCTGGCAGAACAGAGGCAGGAGATGATTAATTGAACATTAAGGAGTTTCAAGGAGCTGCAGGCAATTACTAAAGGCTTTCCACAGTACCAGTTTTATTCTGTTTATACACAACTGTGATGACGTTATTGGTTATCCGAAATGCTGCTATGCATAACATCAGTGAACACCATCCATCACCCTCAGCGTTTCTCTGCTGGCTGTGATTTAAACCGCAGCCTGAAAAGTCATGGCCACATTTTCATTCCTCTTTAAAGTACATTGGTTTTTAAAAGAGTTAATAGAATTGTCAGCCTAAAATAACCTAAGCTTCCTTGACAAAAAAAAAGTGATTAAGTTGACAACCATGACAATAAATAACTAAAAGGTAAAGCTAATAAATAGTTGTTAGTTACCAGATGCATGTGAAAGGTATAAAAAGAGACTGAGAGGTACCAATGTTTTTCTGTAGAGGTGAATGACAAAGACAAACCTAAAATTATGCCAAAAAGTGACTCGGGGGAGGATGAGAGACAGGGCTGGGCAGCAGTGCCTTGTGCCCAGGGCTGAGGAGCAGCAGGGCAGCTCCATCAGGCCAGGGATACTGAGACTCCCCAGCTCCTTTGGCAAGCTGCGATTTCTGCTCGTGGGCAAGGGGCTTGTGCTCCCACGGGCATCCCTGGAGAGCAGCAGGATGCCGTGAGGGGCTGCCCCACAGGGACAAAGCRGGAGGCACCTGCAGTGGGGAGCTGTGTGATGGAGAGGGCTGTGGAGGTAACCAGAGGCGCTGGCAGCTGTGATCCTCGGGTTGAAGAGAGAACTTGGGTGCTCTGGAGAGGAAATTTTGGAGGGGAGAAGGTGGTGAAGGATCTCCTCTGGTAGGAAGGGAACAGGACAGCCAGTTGGGGGCTAAGAAGCTGCAAGAAAACCTCTGACTCAGGAAATCCACTGAAGATGGGAATATGAAGCCTGCCCCTGCGTGCAGGATACTTGCACGTGGAGGTGCTGCCGTGTGCGGCTGATATCTGGCTACGCCAGCAGGCAGGTGAGGAAAGGACCCCACGTCCTACAGAGAAGGTGTCCTGTGTGACAGAGCTCGAACAACATATTTAGGGTGAAGGATATGCCAGACCTGAGAGGAGTAAGGGGACCCCTTTGACAGGGGTCTAAGGCACTAGGGGTAGCCCCCTGAGATGCCCCAGGAAAGGGGAGAGGATATAACCTCCTCAAAACCTGGCTGCTCGTGTACATTTACCTTCTCCTCCTCGCAGCAGGTTTCCCAAGTGTGTTTTTCCACGCTGACACCTTCTAGTTGAGCTTTCCAAGAAACACCTTATATTTCTAGTGAGTACTCAGCAGGCACATTTATCAGCTCAAGTGGCTAAACTTTTGTAAATTTGAGTGATAAATGACCCTTAAAAAGAGAAATGCTGGAGCTTCAGCTTCACCAGCAGCAGCAGTACTCTTGCTCTATTCATTTACCAGAAGCAGGCAACCTTTTTTTCTGAGTTGTATGGCACGTTGCCCTTTCTGTGTACAGTGCGCGAAGAAAGTGCATACCAAAGACTAACCAAAAAAACCCACCCTTGCTCACTACTAAATGCCCTTATCGTAAACACATAGCCCAAGGAATACAGAAGGACACTGATCATCTGGTCTGGCCAAGCCGCTTTGGCGCAGAACCAAGACAAGGAAGAAGCAGAAGTGTCTCTAAATCAGTTTTACAGATGGGACTGGCTGCTCCCCTCTGCACTTTGTACAAGCAAACGGTGACTGACTTGTGCCAAGCCACCAGCGTCGCCAGTTAAGCGGTAGCTCTGGCTCGACTTCTTTGCTATGCAGCCCTGATGAAGAGGGAACACATAGGGAGGGTCATGGGCTTGAGGTTGGAAATCTTTGGCAAGCTTACGTTTTCTGGTTAATCCTATTGCATCAGGACACAGAGGGGCAGGGGCCCTCTACTAAAAGGAGACGATGGAGAATGAAGTTCAGAGAAATATGAAAATCAGATAAGTATGAATTCAAATTGCTCACAGAAAAAGAAAGTCAGGACCTACAAGCTGGCATTATTCTTGCTGACTCTCAACTGTAAAGGGATGGAGGTGTCCTGTGGTGTGACAGTCTTCCTTTACTTCTCCATTAACATATTGTTCATAAACAAACTTTCTTCCAGTGCTTCAGGTTTTATTGCTCTTACAAATAACATAATCCCCTTCTCTGCTAAACTCTTGGGGCCAGTGTTGTGGTTTAACCCGGCAGGCAGCCAAACACCACACAGCCGCTCGCTCACCCCCCACCCCCAGTGGGACGGGGGAGAGAATCGAAAAAGAAAAGTAAAATTTGTGGATTGAGATAAAGACAGTTTAATAGAAGAGAAAAGGAAGGGAAAATAATAACAATAATAATAATAATGATGATAGAATATACAAAATAAGTGATGCACAATGCAATTGCTTACCATCTGCTGACCGATGCCCAGCCAGTCCCTGAGCAGTGATTGCTGCTCCCTGGCCAGCTTTCCCCTAGTTTATGTACTGAGCATGATGTCATATGGTATGGAACACCCCTTTGGCCAGTTTGGGTCAGCTGTCCTGGCTGTGCGCCCTCCCAGCTTCTTGTGCTCCTGGCAGAGCATGGGAAGCTGAAAAGTCCTTGACTACTGTAAGCACTACTTAGCAACAACTAAAATATCGGTGCGTTATCAACATTATTCTCATCCTAAATCCAAACCACAGCACTATACCAGATACTAGGAAGAAAATTAACTCTATCCCAGCCAAAACCAGGACAGCCAGACTCTGGTTCACAGTCATAAAGTTCAAGACTGAAACTATTTTCTTCATTTTATGCTACCTTTCATGGGCAAATCTTAAACAAGATGATACTAAACCCCCTCTTGTTTTGTCAGTTACTTTGCCCCTTGGCACAGCTGGGGTGTTCTAACAGCTTGTTAAAACAGAAAGAATATGAGTTAGTGTTGGCTAAATTAGCGCTAAACCACCTCACAAAGGAAAACTTCCAGAAAAAGGGGAYGAAAGCAGGATGCTTTTTCTTTTGGTTGCAGTCTATCTCCTTGTGAATTGACCTAAGCTAGTGCAGAGCCGCTTCTTGTGGCTGTATCCATACCTGATGATTAGAGTCCTATCTTTGGTTTGTTTCTTTCCTTATCCTAACAGCTGGGTGAAAACCATTTTGCTGTAATATTTTCTGAAATGGTGGTGGTGTTAATGATGGAAAAATATAGCCCACAATCTCCTCGGTTGTTGAAGTTGTATTACTGTGGAAAAACAATTCCTTGCACTAGAGGCTAATGGTCTTTAAAATCCTGCCTTAACAGCCGTTGGGGCCGTATCAAATCCTTGCTCACATTTGCGGTTGTATGCAGAACATCTGCCTTGGCTTATCGCACTGCCGAACCTCAGCTAAACCACTGAGGTTTCTGAGACACTATCAGGCAGAGGAAACTTCTCTGAATTTAGAGTAACTATTTTCAAAAATCTGCAGAAAACAAAAGCATGATAACCAAGAAATACACAAAGTCTGTCTCAGTAACCAGGGATATACAAGGCATAGCTCACCGACCCAAGAGTGACCAATTCCTTCTTTCTCTTGAAATGTGTCCAATACCTGAAGCCATACACTGCCACCTTCTCTGACCTTCCTAGAGTCTTCATGTAGCTGATAATATGATTCCAGGTGAACGTTGTTTCAAAAGTTGATTTCTCTTGCAATCTTAATTTTTCATCCTTTAAAGCTGTTTCCACTCTTATTTTCCTATGTTTTTGAGAATGTTTTTTGTGTGGATAATTGTGTGTCTAAGCAACACCCTACCAAGAAAAAGCTTATGCCCTGTCATTTCAAATGGAGTGTTTCAAACATTAACATTCACACTTGCTTTTGCTGTTTATTGAAACTTCCAGCAGCATTTCAGATGCCTGAGTAGACCCAAGGTTGTGCAAAAATTTTCTTCTGAACTGCAAGGAAAAAAGAATAATGGCATCCAAGTTTTTTTATATTCTTGAGACATTATGGGCTTCGAAAGAATACTTGTACGTGTACTGCCACTCCAGTGACAGTACATCTCACGATACTTCTCCCTTCAGGCTAAGAAACAGCATTACCTGAATTCTACAAGTAATCTTGGGTGTATGTCATATTTCCCCACATGAGAAGTCTGATAAAATAAGATGTCGCTCCTGTGCTTTCTAAGCCTTACCGATGGGAAAAGCTGTCAAATGGCTGAATCACTGGCTTATCTTTTGACTGGATAAAACAATAGATTTGCAGCATTTTCTTCTGCCATTGGTGTTTGTCCAGGTATTCAGAGAACATCTATTTCTTGATAGCTGTCTCAGCTCTTCTGCTTTACAAAGAGTCAGCCTATAAAGATGGACCTGTGGGACAAAAAGGACCTAAACATACAGGGCAAAATCTTTTACACCGTTTGGCCATTTTTTCCTGAATTTCTATGCAAACTTCTACAGTTATGATTTAATAAAAAAACCTGACCAATCTACCTCAACTTTTTAATGGTTTAAATATGCCTTCCTGAGTCCTTTATTTCAAAAAGTTCCAGCTGAAAGAAAAGAAGCAAATTCTTAAGTCTCTTTTAGCTCAGGCAGCTCTTCTAATTCATTCGCGAAGGCACAAAGACCTAATTTTAAGTAACTGTAAAAGAAATACAGGGTGACAGGACTGCTGACTAACCAGTTATTTCTCATTTTCTATTTCTGCATTTAACTCTTCCTTCCTTAGTATGCATTTCCCTTGACTACTCTTAAATTTAATGATATTGAACAACTTCACCACTTCATCAAGATAATTTTGAACTTTTGATTTTATCTGAGATGTTCCTGGTCCTTGCAGCTCTGCCAGTAGCAGTTTTTGTAAATGGACAAACCATTTTATCACACAAGTTTTTCCCCCCCTCTCCATTAAAATCACCATTTGGATTGAGATGACACTGCAGTCATTTCCATCATCAAAGGCTTAAAGTAGACTTGACTCCATACACATTGAGTACAAGTGACACTGTATTTTTTATTTATCCTCATAAATATATTGCTTGCACAATACTCAGTCTGAGCAAAGAGMTGACAGAATATTCAACAATGAATAACCAAAAGGATTCTATCCAGTTTTATTTTAACTGAAATTTACCGAATTAGTTTCTCATCCAGTTCTCACGCGGGCACATTTCTCCGAATTGCTGCTTCTGCCTTGATTAAATTTGCCTGCCTAATGAATGTGAATGAATGTGAACATTTGGCCCATCATTTCTAAAGGGGAAGAAGCTGCAGTGGTACAAGCTCAGAAAGTTTTAAAGTTCATTGAGGAATCACTGTGGGGCTATTATTTGTTATCAAGGTATCATCACTTTTTTCATCAATGAGTAAGAAGCACTTACTATGGACTTTTAAACACGAGCAATAGCAGTGCCTCACCCATATAGGTAACCCCATACATTAACATCAAGCCGTTCAATTTCTTATCTTACTGCACTCCAAAGCTTTAAYTACTTGAAAAGGCTGTTAATGCTTTGCCTCACCTCATGGAATTAGATTTAATTTTCATTCTGCTTCTCTTGGTTTGATTCAAGAGAGATTGCTTTGAAACCTTCCGATGTCTATGGCTAGGTGTGTCGCCCATTGCCATCAACAGACCCACTGAGCTCAGAGATGTGTTACTTACAGTAATGTCATCCACCAGTAAGTGCTGGCAACATCAGACCTACATTTGTTTTATAAACTTAGCATGCCAATACGATGAGTAAGGTGGAATTTCCTAAAACTTTGTAGACTGGTCTATTATTGACTTCAGCAGAAGCAGGCTATTGAGGAGATATAAAATCAAACATATTTGATTTGTCTGGATTGCTATGCAATTGCCCCTTAGGTTATAATTCTGTTTGTTACTTAAGTGTTTCTATTCACAAAAGGTTTTTATTATCACTTCTAAGATTTATCGTGCTCAGGAGGACTTTCACATTTCAAATGTTCCAAATGAACCTTAATCTTTGTCCTTACCTACCTTCTCCCAAAAGGCACTGATATGCACATGGTGCTGACACACTATGAAAACTGTCTCTTTTGATAAAGGTAAGTGAGGCTCATATGGATCATGGCTACAGGCTACGTTTCCAATAGTATCAGGCTGTCTTCATACTAAAAATTGCAGATGAAATGTTCCATGTTGGTTTTCTGTTGCTCTAAGCCTGATGCTATTATGGCAAGAAGTAAAATTCTCATTGACTTCAATAGCTGCAAAGATAAGGTAATACTGCATTCCTTAAGATAAAGAAATTACATTGTATTTGCCAGCACACCACCAGGAGTGGATATTGTTACATGAAGTTAATTGCCAACAAATCTATCCTGTAATTGTTTTCCTCTTCCTTCCACGACGAAGCGTAATTAAAGTTCGCAGAAAAGCAAGACAGTGTGCTTGCAAAGATGACCCATCTGTAAAAGTGAGAAAAAATTATGAAGTGTATATGATCTGTGTCAACCTGAAGAGAGTCAGAGAAGGGAGAAAGATTTAGACTGAAAAAAGAAATGAGGGTCAATAGCAGGATTAACACTAGAGAAGAGGGACAGGTGTGATTAGGAGCAGAAAGAAACTGTAAAGCTTTACTTTTTACTTCTTTGGTGGTTATTAACTTGAAAGACTGCAAAGACGTGAAACAAATATTCAAAATTTAACCAAGCAAAAAAATCAGCAGTAGAAGAGGGCATGCTCATTGCGAGGGAAGCAGCAGAAATTAAGAGTGCCTGGGAAAGGCAGGTGATCGGGAGCGTTTTAGATAAACTGTAAGAGAAGGAAAGGGGGAATATCCTCAGGAGAGCAAAAGGGGACAGCAAAGGCTAGGGACCGGCCGGGTTCCATGGGAACACAGCCCGTAGGGTTTCAGGCAGGACTTGGAATTACGAGCCCACAGCAAACAGGGCATCTGATAAGCCCAGTAATTATGATCCCTCACTGCTACTACAGGTGCGATAACTGGTTTACAGGGAGGTTGCTTAGTAATACAGACTGACTGGCTGGAGCCATGTGTGTCAGTCACCTTCGCGGATGGAGAGCTGTCAAAGTGGTATTTTGGCCCACCAACATTTGGTCTGCAATCACATCTCCAGGCTCTTGTAAATGCATAGGGAACCAAAATACAAGTATTTGCTGCCCAGCAGGAATATCACTGAAGACCAAACTGAATGTTGTGCTAAGCGGGAGGTGCGTACCCACTAAGTAGACGTTGCTCCTTCAACTACCCAAGCTAGAGGGATCCTGAAGGCTGCAAAAATGGAGAATCCTTGATTACAAACAGTTTGTCTTTGTTTCGAACCTGAACCAGCACACAGTAAGTCAATATAAAACTTCCCCTGACTTCTCARATGCGGGACCGTATCTCATGTGATGCCAGGCAAATTCTTTATTCCCTGATGTACAGACAGGCTTTGATTTTTGGGTGACTGCTCTGAGATGCTGTGATGCTCGAACCAGCACACAGTAAGTCAATATAAAACTTCCCCTGACTTCTCAMATGCGGGACCGTATCTCATGTGATGCCAGGCAAATTCTTTATTCCCTGATGTACAGACAGGCTTTGATTTTTGGGTGACTGCTCTGAGATGCTGTGATGCTCGACATTCCGTTCGGAGACCCCAGGTTCCAGTGCTCCAGCTGAGCACCCCAAAGCCCAGACCCACAGCAAAAAGAACTGTGATTTGGTCGTCCCCTGGCTTAACATCTCCAGCTGTAAAACAACAAATAGATCTCCACTGTACTGATGTTAGTGGTTTGAAACGTAGGGTTTAATAGATAGGGTTTAATATTTAAGAAGCCTCTCAAACTCTTACATTAAGTAATCTGAGCTGATGTGTTCTGTAGAAATCACTCAGTTTAGATGACTGAAGCACAGTAATAGCTTCACTTTCTGGGTCTGGCATAACCCCACAGGGGCAGGTAAACCCTAAGCAGTACTGAGACTGATGAAAATAATATTTTCAGAAAACTTTTTTTCTTTTAAAAAGGGCTTTATTGAAAGTATTGGAGTTCCGCCCTCCCACCTTCTAGAATAAAAACCCAACAAATTTAGGATCAAAATTATTTCATCGCGACCCTTCAGCGGGGACACCTCAAGTCACCYGCGTTAATTACATGGATGTACTCCAAGTAAAGCTTCCTGTTCTTGCTCTCAACTACAAGAAAGCAAGCTGTGATTTAGATTACTTTCCGGCTCGGCGCACCCAACCTATGCCCACACATTTAGGAAATTCCCATCAGTGGTACCCAAAGAAGTTAATACTCCCAGGAAGCTACAGCAAGTAGAAAACATTGCTACGGCGCCAGGTCTTCATCTGGGGAAAATCACTGTAGGATCACCTCTCTCCACAGAAACATGCTGACCCTTGACTTGCTGACCTCTGAGCCTCTTGCTCTCTGTTCTTTATGGAGACTACCAGGGTGAGAAAATAACTTTCAGATATCCACCGGCACATTGATCGAAACATCACGCACACCTCAGGAACCAGATCTGGCTGCAGCAGACCAAGCTGAAACACACTCTCATGCTGGCTGCAGACCGCATATAGGCTGGCAAAAACAAATAATCTGACACTGCAGCTTAATAATACTGCTTGCTCTCCCAACTGCTTTCTTGTTTGGTATTTGCTTGGTGTTTTTTTGACTTCAAGAAGGTCAGCTCTGGAGGCARCTGTCCCCTAATTTGAACCCTCTGCAAAAGCTGCCTGTACAAGCCTCAGAGAATTCCAGAGCCCTGAGAAAACGTAACACTGATGCTGATCAGGTGCACACCCAGGTTTGACTGTCGCCTTTTGGTTTGCGTTGGCCGTATAGACAGTGAAACTGCATTCACAGAGAGCAGAGAGCCAGAACCTTCCCCAGCTGCAGCTCAAATTCACATCCTGAAATATATCAATGAAGAAGACAGGGCAAATATATTTTCCCCTTAAAGCCTTCAGACCAACTCAGTTATTTGTGGAATTTCTTGCCAAATTACCTTGTGAAGTGCCTGCTCTTGGGCAGGCTCACTCCCTGGCTCCTAGAAGTGCAGTCCAACATCTGACCGTGCACTTGCTGAGCTGTCTGACTGCCTTTTGCACATCACTTCCATTGAATTATCATCCTTAGCACATCTGGACCTCCAGATTTTCTCAAAATTTTCTCTCCTCAGAGCCAGAGGAGATTTTAGAAGTGAATGGTTATGGTGCCTAGGTTGTGTAGCACAAGCAGAAATGATGTGCTGGGTACGCTGGGTCCCTACAGAGGACCCAGAGAGAAGGGGGTCTAACCCAGCCAAAATCCTAAGCAAGGAGACCGCAGCTGCCAGGAGCTAGTTAGCTGGTAGAAAATACCAAACATGTGGCCTCTCTTCATGTGGATTCAAAGCCCCATCTCACTGCAGGGCTGTGCCTTATCTCTTTGAGAGAACAGCAGAGAAGAGCATGCCCCATCCCTTTGGGTGAAGCTGTCAGTCCACACGAATACTGAGACATTTAACAGGATACCTCAGCGATAAGGAAAGGATGAATAGTCCCACTCACACCTATACACTGTGCCCTCAACACCTGTAACCCTCGCACAGCTGTACAGAGGGAAGATTTTTGCACAATTTCTTCCCTTCTCAAAGCACCTATAACCCACACATGCTCCATCTTAAATCAATCCATCCACAGTAAAGGTGCTTTTTAAAAATATTAAATTGAAAAATCACTTTTATGTATTGGACTACTTCTTTTGATCTCATTTTTTAGTGCCTGGTATAGACTTCTATAAAGCAATTGTATCACTTAATTTTCCAACAGATTTTAAAATGTGTACTTACACGTAAGAAGCTTAAAATCCAAATTTAGTAATAAGTCGATGTCTCAATATGTTTTAATATGTAGGTACCTAATGTTTATTCTAACATTTAAGAGAAGAAGAAAATCTGGATACAGAGTCTAGACTCATGGACTGAGTCAGAAATCCAGAGCTTCAGGCATCCTGGAGTTGCCTTATGCGCTAGGCAGAATGAATTTGTGCTACTAGAATATGGGGAAAGCTATGAGTGATGATGCTGTACTCTGCAACATTTCACCAGGAAGAAAACTGTTCTGAGTTATGCTTTGCTTTCAGTCTTTAACAAAGTGCTGGGAACTATTTGTGATTTGTATTTGGGGAAGGAAGGAAAAAAACTCAACTGAAAAACAAAGTCTACTGCCAGTTAGACCAATGAATCAAGAATAAATTTCACCAGCTGCTCCTTAAAGAAATCARTACAAAAATAATAATAAATGCCTACGAGCAAATACCTTTTGGAATGCAAAATAATGACTGAATAAATGGTGTAGGCTGACAGCAAGCAATCAGAAATAAGACCAAAGAATTTTCTTACATAGCCCTGAAAATTGAGATGTGTTTAATGAAGAATAGACTCAACATTTCATTATTCAACAACAGACAATGCAATAATAAAAAAATGAATGCCCAGAGTGCTATCAAGAGGGTGTTTTATGGACGGTAAGCCACTCGCCTTGTGGGCTATTCAGGAAAACACTTTAAGATTAGACTTAACATTTCATTTTAACTCTCTCTCCCACTTCTTAAAGACCCCACTAACATGTCTGTCACCCAGAGGGTTTGATTGAGTCCCTGTGTAATTAGTGAAGACGCAGAACTGCAGCCAGAGCAGTACAGGAGACGAAGCACCTAAGGAAGGGGAGCTGCTTGGCTCTGCAAAGGCCCTGCTCAAGAAGGGTGGATGGAGCAGTCTTCTCCAAGCCCGACCGTGCCTAACCCTTGTGTTCACAGAAGGATGAAGAATTGGAGTCTCCCTCCCTCTGTTCAGCTTACACAAACCCCAGGAAAACTTGCAGCCCTGTCCCTGGGTGACTGTATTTCGATGCCTACATATGATGGATTTAGTAGTTTTATTAAAACCAGTGAGAGCAGACTGAGGACTTGAAAAGACCCAGCGAGTTTTCTGCAAGTTGGAATCCTCTACAGATAAGAGGCTGAGTAACCTGTGGGTGATTTACCCTTGACAGGCACGGTGTCTACTTGCTGTTTGTTAAGCAGTGAGTAAGAAAGCTTTCCGATGCGTCACTAGGATAGGAGTGTGTCTAGCTGGAGTAATAAAGTTGCTTTGACACATGTAACTGATGAAGTTGTTGAGGAAGGCAAGCTGTTTTGACTCTAGATGTCTGGTAGTTCTTGGCGGGGTTGAGTAAAGACAGCGTTCTCCTTGTCAATGAACCGTGACACAAAGGCAAGTGAAGTTGCTCTGAACCAGGATAATATGGTGTTGGAGCTGAGAGTGGAATCAAAGGTACTGTAGGTAGGTAGATACAGAAATGAGCTGGCTTGGAGGGAACAAAGGGACCATGAAAGAACAGCTCTGGAACTGTTCCCCCAGGTGACATTTTGATGTCTACCATTTGGTTTCTCTGCGACTCCTGCCGGGACCATGCAGCTCGGCACCCCCAGCACAGCGGCTCTGCCATGGCCTTCGCTCTGCTCAAAGGCACAAATTCGCTTCGCTTCAAGCCACCTTCTGCTGCATTTCCTCACCCAGAGCAAAACCTTGCTCTACAGCAGGCTCACTGCACTCACACTAAGTACTGTAAGTAATCCAGAAGTACCAGCCAGTAGTAGGCCAAGAGGTACTACTCAGGGGAACGCTTGGTAGAATCTGGCCTCTGTTGTAGCTCCGGAAAAACAATCTCAGCCCCCATCTCGCATGTGAGAGATGCAGACATCATTTGCTATAAAGAGAGAGCGGTGCCCTAGGTTGCACTACAGGAATATGAGAAACACAATTCTTCGTTCAGCCATTTACACCTGTCAAGACTGCCAAAAAAMCCTGCTGAGTTTCTCATTCCCTCTGCCCAGGTACAAATGACTGCAGAGAGGGCAATGAAGTGGAGATGCAAACAAATGTTTGCAAATGAAGAGGAAACATTTTACATTTCAATAACCACAGAGAGGAGAAGCCAGGGTTGGTGGAGAAGTGAATGGATCTGCGTTTGCACATCACCTGAAGATCTCTCTGTTTGCTACAGCAGGTGTAAGGAAAGAGTGGGTTTGTTAATATACTGAGTTTTTTTGTCTATCCATTCAGGATAGTCATAATGATCTCTTAAAAATATATGCTCTCGTGATGAAGAAGAGCTAACAATTAAAATGGTGTTTTAATGTCTGGACTATTGAATGTACTTGAAAAGGAAAAGTTAACTGAATTATTCAACACAAAAAGTAACAATACTTGACAACATTGCTGTCGTCACCATCACGACTCTATTATACAGATTAGTCACTATTGATAAAACATTTTCTGAACCTAATGAATGCAAGCGCAATAATAAGCTGTGTGTTTCTTCCTCTCTAATAAAGGGAAAGCATGGCATTTATGCTCAGAAGCCCCAAGACAACTGGCTCGTTACAAAACTTGAAAACTGGCGGAGAGAGAAGATCGGTAAGATCTTGTGTCCACAGGGACAGGACTTCTCAAGCAATACTCTGAGAGCAGTAGACAGCCACATCTTTACTTCAAGTAAATCTCCCACACGACGGTTCTTAACGACTCTTTTAGAGTAAAAAATGGTAATTCTAGAGCAAAAAAAATTCCTCCTCATAAAGTGCTGCTCTTCCTAAACACCTATCGGATATGAATAACTGCAGTCAGCTGGAGCCAGCGATGTACTGAGAACGTGTATTATGGCACAGCTAGAAGATGTACGGCTTCGTGTAGCTTATGTCTTTATTCACATATGCATCTTAACTTTCCAGCAGTTAAAACCAGTATGAAGTTCAGCGATCAGGCACCGCGAAAGCCTGGCTATYGCTCGGCATCTTCAGTAGCCCGCTGCCTATCATCCCCCGCGCTGCCTCTCCCGGTAACGAGCCATTCGACCAGCCGGCGCATCCCGCCGCGGGCAGGGGCGCGGGCAGGAGGGCGGGCAGGGGAACGGGCAGGGCTGCTCGGAGGGCGATCGGCCCCGCTCGCTCCTCCGGGCCGGCCGAAGCCCACACATGCAACCGCAGCGCCGGCAGCAAAAGTTTGTTGGGGAGGGAACGGGGCTCCCGCCGCGGCCGGCCCGGGGCACCGGCTGCTGCGACGGTCAGCGGTCCCGCGGCCCCAGCGGGAGCGGAGCGGAGCCCAGCGCCGGTCCCCGGCTCCGTGCACCGGGGCGGGCGGGGCCGCAGGGCGAGCGGTGGGGCCGCGACCCCCCCCGGGCTGTAAGCCCCCTGGTTGCCATAGCAACGCGGCGGGGCGTCTCCCCAAACTTGGGTCGCTATAACGACCGCGCCGGGGCCGGGGCCGGGACCGCGGCAACCCCCGGGCGGGCGCCTCCGCCGCGGGGCCGTCGGGGCGGCGCTCACCTATGGTGGAGACGACGGTGCCCACGAAGTAGAAGGCGCCGGGGAAGTCCCAGCGGGGCCGCAGGGCGTCGACGCGGATGCCCGCGGCCATGGCCGCCTCGTAGCTCCGCAGGAAGGCGCGCAGCTCCGGCAGGCTGATGTTGAAGATGCGGCTGAAGTTGTGGAGGGTCCGGTTCCAGCGGAGCTGCGCCGCCGCCTCCGACGGGCTCTCGAGGGCCGAGAAGACGGTGGCGCCGGCGCTCAGATACGCCGCGATGAGGGCGGCCAGCAGCAGGAACCGCCCGTTGTCCTCGTTGAGGGGCGCCAGGCGCCGCCGGCGGCAGGAGCCCGCCGCCCCCCGCGGGGGC